>VMDO01002034.1:0-22664 GCA_007922755.1 Pedetes capensis
TGTTTCCTTGTTCTATTCGAACAACTGCCTCCTGGTTCATGTACAGATTTCTCATGAGCACAATTAGGTGTTCTGGTATTCCCATTTTCCGAAGTGTTATCCATAATTTGTTGTGATCCACACAATCAAATGCTTTTGTGTAGTCAATAAAACATAGATAGACATCTTTTTGATATTCTCTGCTTTCAGCTAATATCCAGAATGAAAAACTCAGATCATGATTGTCCCTCTTGGAAAACAAAATCTGCTTCTAAAAGGAATCTTGTTTTTGACCCCAGTGGCTAACCCCCCCTTTTTTTTAAGTGGCTAACCCCCTTAAAATTGTTGCTACCCAAATACCTAGCAAATGAACCGCTTGTTTGAGTTGGTACTGAAATATTATAGCTTCATTTTTTTCTGAAGGGATGATTTTTTTCCTGAAGGGATGAAGGGAAGATTCATATATATATGTCATTTGGGAAAAGGAAAATAAATTATTAGGGGTTTTGGGATTTGGTCATTCTAGGTTATGGCTTCACCTGGACATAAGGGGGATTGCAGTTGAAAGAATTTTTTCTTTTGTTTTTGCTTTGTTTTGTTTTTTGTTTCCGTAGGTAAGGAAGAAGAGGAAAAAGTGGCATGCTGTATTTTCATTTGAAATCAGTTGTGCCTGGTGGGGGGAATTTAACAAGAGAGAAGGATTGTCTTTTTTCCATCTGATTGCATTTGTGAAGGAGGATTTGGGGAAACGTTTACAGGGAGATGATGGAGATAGGTTTATACTTCCTGTTTACATGCTCACCTACCTTTGGATCCTGCATAAGCCGGCAAGTTTCAATCATTTAAAAATCCTCTGGGCTGTGAATGGGGCTCCCTAAGCAGCCTTCTCGGCATTCCTGCTTGCTTTGTTCAGGGCTGTTCAGGGATGTTGAGTCTGGGTAATAAAAGGAACCGAGAAGTTTCAGGAGGGTCTTTCTTAAAATTTTTGCACAGGTTGCAGTTGTTGGCAGTGTTGGGGCTCAGAACTTAATACCTCAAAGTGTGGTACTTTGGCATACTGAGTACTCTGAACTGAAGGACACTGGAAGGTCTTAGAAGCAAAGTGTCTTCTGACCTTCTCCTGCCCTTCTTCTTCTTCCCTCTGAAGGCAGGCCATACAAACTAGAATTCCTCTTCCCCAAGGTGGGTCATGGAAACTAGAACCCCTCTCCTTTAGAGAGCTAGCTTTTCTTCCTTTTTTTCCCCTTTCTTTCTTTTCTTTCCTTCCTTCCTTCCTTCCGTTCTTTCTTCCCTTCTTTCTTTCTTTTCTTTCTTTTTGCAATATTGGAGATTGACCCCAGGGCCGTGTGCATGCTAGCAAAGTGCTCCACCACTGAGCTACATTCCCAGCTCTTTTATTTTTTTAATTTGTTATTTTGAGACAAGGTCTTGCTAAGTTGTGCAGGCTGGCTCTGGTCCTCCTGCCTCAGCTTCCCAAGCAGCTGGTGTGTGCCAGGTGCCTGGCTAACTTTCTCTTGCCTTTCTGTGTATGAGCTGGTCATAGAGAAAGTTTCTGACCTACCTTGTCTGACAGTAGTTCCATCATAAGGCCCCCATTCCAGAAGGGATCTGCCCCACATCCAAGAATAAGGAATGGCACACAGGGACCAAGAATGATCTGAACAGGTGGGCCTTGCTGAGTTTTTCTCCTCACTTTATTACCATTTGTTTGTATCCTTTTGTCCAACCTCATATCTACACTGTTGTCCTCTTTATATCAAATCTGGGCATAAAAATAGATAGCATTCCCTGGGTCTTCATTTCTGAAGGCTCCTGTGTCACATTAAACTTTAATTAAATATATTTGCTTTGTTTTTTCTCCAGTTAACTTGCCTGTTGTAGTATTGTCAGCCATATCCCTTATGATAAGTGGGGAAGTACCAGGCCCTTTTGCCTCTGTAGCAACTAGATGTTTAGTGTGGTGGTCATTCAGACAAGTGAAATGATGCAGAGGTGTGAGATGTCTCACATTGTGCCGTATTGCAAATGGGTGCCTGAGCTATGACTACTAATTCCTTCATCATCTGGAGCTGGTGTGATGAAGCTGCTTGACCTCTGACAGGAATATTGTGGGTTGTGTTGCCAGAGCTGGGGTAATACGCTTCTGTTTATATAGTATACATGATGGAAAATTTGATTCTCTGTGCAACTAAGAAATGGCATATATGATTTTTTTTTTAATGAGAAGAAAGAAATTGAAATCAATAGCATACTGAAGATGTCTTAGTCTTTAATCCCAGGCAGTCGAAGTTTGGGCATCACCTGGGAGTTGTCATGGATTTCTGTTGTTGTCAAGAGTTCTCCATGTGCACCTGATATGTCTTACATGTGGCTTACCTAGGAAGCTACCTCTGGCTGTAGCAGGTCTATTCCACTTTAAGATTCTGAAAATTTTTTGATGTGTGTTTGGTACAAAGGCCAGGAGGAAGAAAACATGGGATGTAATTTGGACCTGGTGGCTGTTGGTTGTGGTTAAATGGTGGTTCATTTCCTCCTCTTAGTTGTTAGGGACTGCAGTGAGGGCATTTAGAGTTCATGCTTCCTTGCTTTGGGAAAAACCCAGTCCTGTATTTGTGGATCAAAGCAAACTAATGCCCAGAGCTGAGGGGCCGGAGTGACTGCGGGAATGCCTTGGTGGAAGGAGCAACATCTGCTGAGCCCAGTGGCTTAGTGCAGGGGCAAGGAGTGGCCAGGTGTGACATGTCAGGGACTGTGTGTGGGGATCTGTGGAGTTCCTCTAAAAATGACAGCTGCTGTAACCCTGCAGAGTACATGCCCCATATTGTCAAGAGCCTGTGATTTTTCGAGGGATGCCAGAAAGCTTGCTTTTCACATGGAATCTCCTAATTGTGAAAACACTGCGTGGACCATACAAAACACATCTTGGCTCATGGGCTGTTAGTTTGCAATCTTTGGATAAGAAATTGTAGCTCTGGCTGTGGGTTTCTTAATAAGGAAACGACTAACTTCCTTTTCTCCTTGTTTTTGTCAGGCTTACTAGAAAGCAGCACCCGGCTGAAACCTCACGAAGCCCAGAACTATAGAAAGAAGGCATTGTGGGTATCCTGGTTCTCTATTATTGTCACCCTGGCCCTTGCAGTGGCTGCCTTCAGTGAGTATCAGGAGTCTGGCTGATCGATACGCACTGGTGTTGCCTGTCTTATTTGCTAACCCCTGTGGGATGTGCTTTTGCTTTTAGTTGACTATTATTGATGAGTAAATTTTTTTAGCTGTTTGGATAGTCAGGGTACTTATAAATTAGTAAAATGGCTTCTCTTCTCTGCAGAGGGAAGAGGAATTATGAAATAGAAATGGAGAGCAATGCTGGGAGCCTTAGCTCTCATCAGTATGCGGGTTTGTGGAAGTAGGTTCTGGCTGCCAGTGGAATAGTGAAAATATTCTCCTGGTGGATGCCTTCAGCCTGGGCTGACATGTGACAAATATATATCCTTGAGATTCGTATTTTGAGCCTAATGCAACAAGATGAGTGCAATATTTCAGGGAGCCCTCACATTTCTCCCTGATCATACCTTGTGTAAGGTTTAGAATAAAATCATATATACATTTTAATGAAAGAAAAATGGGAGGGTCTTGTCTCAAAATTTCAGTGTCCACAGAAATGAAATCATTTCTTACAATCAAGGGAAACTATGGAAATGGAATAATTTCCGCCTGTAGGGATAGTCCTGTTTGGGGATTAGGAAGCCCTATGGTATGTATTTTCTCAGCCAACATTTGCAGCCTATAGAAATGTACACATGCTATTTATTTTTATTAATCATGCAATGATCCATAAATTGAACCTTAGTAGAAACCATAGTTGTTGTTGTTTTTTTTTAATGTTAGGGGAAAGGAAAATGTATTTTGTGATGAATTTATTACCTAACAGAAAGATCTATATTCTAAGTGATAAGCATCATACAAGGTGTCTCAGATTAGGAGGAAAAAGGGCTGTGTCTATCGGAAGACATAGCTGTGTGTGTATTGTTTAAAATTCTGTTCTGCCAGGTTGGATCTGCTGCTGGAAGTTGGGATTGGATCCCAAGAGGGAATATTAGAATTTGACCAAATGCTCCTTTCAAAACGTAGCATATATTACTTGAAGCAATTTATATTGGAAACACTGTGCCATGTCTTGGCTTTAAAAAGTCAAACATTTAGAAGCAGAGAGTAATGCATTTCAGGGAATAAACATTTACCAGTGAGCCAGAAATCTAATCAAGAGGAATTCTGATTCCTGAAAATAGCTACTCCTTCTCCTATCCTTCACTTTTTAAAATGCAGAAACAAGAATAACAAGCCCATTGATGTCCCTGGAGGGTAATTTGGCTGTGGTGGCTGGTAGGGGATTCTGGATCAGGCACCATAATTTACATATGTAAAGAAAGAGGAATGGAATGAAAGGAGGTGATTTGCAGACAGAATAATAGTTACTCAGACATGTCCATGTGCCCAATAAAGCTGTTATGACTTTATCCTGTGGGTGTTTGAATGAGGAACTTGAGTGTGAAGAAGTCCTGAGCAAGTCTTTCCTTTGGAGAATAATGTTACATTTGATGTACTTAAATCTCAATGGGGAAAATTGTGGAGAAATTTTGGTTTCATGTATTATACCTGATCAGTTGGGTTATCTTAAAAATGTCGTTTTGTTTCCTTTAACAGGAGAAGACTATTGCATAATGCATACAAAACTGGAATGTTGCTTTGTGCAAAGGATTTCCTTTTCCTTTTCTTTTGAAAATGATTTTACCCCTTTATAGCAGCAAGCATGTAGTTTATATCCTCTAACTTCTTGCCTATAAAATGTGAACATTGGCATATGACTTCTGTTATTTTCTATAGTGCATTCAATTAATTTTCAAGTTGCTTTCAACTTGTTCTGGTTTAGTTAAAACAGAAAAACTGTAGAAGGTAAATTATATTTTCCCCATTTTAACTATTGAATAGCTTCATTGTGTGTGTGTGTGTGTGTGTGTGTGTGTGTGTGTGTGTGTGTGTGTGTTTCATGTTTTAGGCTCTTAAGCTGTTCTCTGTGTGTTACAGTTGTTGGTTTTACTCTTTAGTTTCCTAAATGTATTTTAACATGAAATATCTAAAATCTTTTCTAAAGTGTCACTTACATGTTAACAGACTTTTGTGGAATCCTTTTCATGGTTTTGAGTGGAAAGAAAACAAATAGATATTAGCAATATAAACTCACTTTCGAAGTTATTATTTAATCTGGCATCTAAAAGAAAATTATACATTTCAGAAGTGACAATAAAATGTTTTTTTCTTTTGTTTGCAGTCCTGGGAGTTGAACCCAAGGTCTCATGCATGTTAGCCAAGTGCTCCATCAGTGAACTGCACCCCCAACCACTTTTAAAGTTTTTTATTTTGATACAGGTCTCCCTAAGTTGTGCGGGCTGCCTCTGGCCTTAAACCCGTGGTTCTCCTACCTCAACATCCTAAGTAGCTGGGACTATAAGTGTGCACCATGGTGCCCAGCTGACAATAAATTAAAAAAAAAAAAAGTTGTAAGGAGCCACCTCTATCCTCCAAGGAGGTAATTGACACAGAAATGGATGAAATGAAAATGTGGCTTGGTGAACCCCTGTCCTATCCAGTGAAATGGTCAGGTTGAACCAACAAGTGCTTTTAAAAGCATTGCCTACACAATTACAATATGGGGTGGTTTGGAGTGTCAGAGAAGTCTTTGGACTGTGTGCTCCTGGGCACAACACACACACACGTGTGTGTGTGTGTGTGTGTGTGTGTGTGTGTGTATGTGTGTGAGTTAATCATTTGTTGTTGTTGTTAGGTGCTGTCGAGTCGGTATCCGACTCATAGTGACCCTCATAGGGTTTTCAATGGCTGAGTGCTTCGGGATTGCCTTAGGAGTGGATTGCCAGGCCCTTCTCCCATTTTTGCGGTGCTGGGAATTGAACTCAGGGCCTCAGAGACTGCAGCGCAGCGCTCTACCCACCGAGCTAAATCCCGAGTTAATCATAAAGAAGCAAAATGGACTGTATTTATGGTCATATCTTCTTGGTACTGTTGGGTGGTAAAACACTGGGGGTAAGCGTAGCATCCATCTCTGCATGGAGTCAGTGCTCAGGAATGTGAAGTGAATGAACTTAGATTTTTAAAAACTTTTTTTTTTTTTTAAGTTAGATGGGAGGAAAATACTTCTTGGAAAATGCTAAATTTTACCCAGTGGTTTATTTGGATACTAGACTTAGATTTATTTATTTTATAGGCAGCTATAATTTTTGGAGACCATCAGACCATCTTTATGGACATACTCTTGCTGAAGGCATTATCTGGGAGGTGTAGGTACTGCAATCAGTTGGAATTTCTATCTTCACCTGCTCAATTGCTACTTTCTATTTATTTTTATAGATGCTTTCAGTAGGATGTATTTCCTCATGTTAGTTTCTAAAGCTACTATAGCTAGCTTAAGTCAGTATTACTGATTTATTGTGATAATTCATATATATAACTATAATTATGATAATTCATATATGTAACTATAATCGACATTTATGTGTTTGGTATAATTTGAAAAACTAGGTGGAGTTTCAAAGTTTCTAACTTTCAGACAGGATCTCTCTATGAACTTACTATATAGCCCAGTCTGGCCTTGAACTCAAAATTCTCCTGCCTCATCCTCCTGAGTGTTGGCATTAGACGAGTATACTACCATTCCTGACTGTGAACTAGTTTTGATAATACTTGGTAATGTAATGATTATGTCCCTGTTCAAACACTTGTATAAAAGCAGATGGTAAAGCATCCTGGAATATTTCAGAAAAAGCCCAAGGTTTGTTTTAAAATTGATTCTGTTTATAATCAGCAGGCAGCATGGAAAATGGCAATCCTGTTATGAATAAATGTGAAAAAAAAGTCTTTTAATAATGAGGCTAGAAAGAGTACAGAAGTTCGATTTCAAAACTCAGGATTTTGACAACATTGATGTCTTTGTTAGGAGGATTGAGGAAAATGTATTCTGACTCTGTTTTTGAGGTTTGAGTAATTTTTAGTTAATTTTTAGGCACTCTTTGCTTGTTCTGTGGGAAATGAAGATATATTTGAAACATTCTCGGGGGAAAATCTTTTCTAAGATACATAGCTCCATTATAAAAAGAAAGACGTACTCCAGACCAAGATCCTAGAAAAAATCTCATTCAAACATTTAGTGCATTAGCAGATTTAAGAATCAGAAGGAAAAAAAAAAAAAAAAACCCCTGGAAGAAGTGATTTTCTTTTTATTTATGGGAATTTTAAAATAATTTATTTGATTTTAGTGTAAACTGTTCACCTTTACAACATGGTAATAATGACTGCTTATCCTTTTCATTTCTAAACTATGATGTCAGTAGTTGAAAGATGGATGAAATGAAGCTGCCTCATCTCCACACTCAGTGAAAAATGCTCGGGAACTTTTTAAGGTGTTCTCTCATCTGGTAGACACATGATCAGATAGAAAAAGCCTAACACCCCTCCCAGCCTCCCCTGGGGGCTTCCCAGAGTTCCCTAGAGTAATGTGTTGCCTTAAAGATCTGACTGACCTGACTTTAGTCATCCTTTCTCTGATACCCTGAACAACTACTTGTCAGGATGGGATCCATATCTTTTGGTCCAGCTTGGCATCTCAAAGGGTGGATTCTTCCTCAAAGAGTCCTCACCTGCTATGTGGCCTCATTACCTACCATCAGTTTATCATTTGCTGCCTGTTTTCTTTCTTACAGCTCTTCCCTTTGTGCCCTGGTCTCTTGTGCCTGTGTCCCTAATGGCTACTGCCTACCACATACTTCCATGAATCAAAGACTTAAGCCTAGAGCATACATTCTATTTGTGGAATGATCCTTTGTGGTGCTTCCTGGTGTTTGATAGAAAAAAGCATTATATGCACGTGACAAAAATCCATGAGACCAGAGTTGCATGGCGTACATCTCTGTCACCTCACCATCTCTCTCTCCTAGTTGCTGCCCCCCACAGACAGCCTTTATCACAAGGGCCTTGTGGTTGATCAAGGTGTTTTCTGTGCAGGCACCAGCCCAGGTGTAGTGCTCATATAGGTCTTCTGATTACTTCCATAAAGTGGAGCATCTTAGCCTTGCTGGTCTTTAAAACAGCACGAACCCCTTCACAAGCTTCTGCTCTCACTGCTTTGCAGGAAGTGGACTTGGAGAATCCTCAGGAAGAACCTTCTAATGAACATCTGCCTGCTGCCGCTGACCAGGGCCATGAAGCAATGGGTGGGGGAATGTGGGCAGGAAGTTGGGAGCCACATCCTGGGGGTGTTTGGTGGGATAACTTGCTCCCTGTAAGTGTGTTCTGTGAGTGATAACTCCAGAGACTGCTTCTGAGAGGTGGAGGCCATGAGGGAGAACAAGGCAGAAAGGAGAACTCTGCCTGCCTCTAAGCTCTTCTTTCATAGCCTTGTGCTTATGTAGTCAGTGATTCTGGGCCAGTCACTGCTGTGCTGCAAGCTCCTTGACAGCACACAGAATACAGAGTAGTATTTTAGTCTGGCCCTTTGCCTTCCATGAGGCCGCTCATGATCTTGGTCTCTTCCTGTTTGGACTCATCTCTTCCATCCCCCTGCTTACGGCTACTCCAGCCCACATTGGCTCCCTGTGGCCCTCCAAATGCTCTTTGCCCTCTTCCTCATGCTCCTGCACTAGCTAGGTTCTTGGATACCTTTGGCTCCTGGTCTCCACTCTTCTTTCTCTAGTTGAATTTTTTTTTTTTTACTTTTTTTTTGTGGTACTGGAGGTTGAAACCAGGGCCTCGCACTTGCATGCTCTGCAAGTGCTGGACCACTGAGCTGCACCCCACCCCATTTTTTTACTTTTTGAGATAGGGTCTTGCTAGATTATGCAGACTGCCTCTGGTCTTGAACTTGTGATCCTCCTGCCTCTGCCTACGAGCCGCTGGGATTACAGGCATGCACCACCACGCCTGACAAGGCAAGGCTCTTATTGTGGAGCAGACTGGCCTCAAACTCACCATCCTCCTGCCTCAGCTTCTGTCATGCTGGGTTTAAAGGTATGTACCACCACATCCCAGCTTCTAGCCAAATTTTACTTATCCCTTAAAATCAAAATAAAAGGCTGTCTCTTCCAAGAAGCTTTCCTAGGCCCTCCAGGCTGATTTAAACACCCTTTTTCCGATAGTCCCATGGACTCCATGGATCAGACACTTGATCCATACTGATCTTAAATCATCACAATATTGCTTTCAGCTCTGATCTACATTCTTCATTGCCAGGGCTCCTGCATTCTCCAGTCTCTGTTTCTGGTCCTTTACACAGTTGGTCCCCAGGATTGGTTGGACTGAATCCGTTTTGATGTCTCCCTGTGGGGGAGGCCACCATGGATGCCGCAGGTTGAGGATGTGTGTTGTAGCAATCCCAGACAAAGGAATAGCTCTCTTTCTTGGATGAATGGAAGCAAGGAGGGAAGCTGCAACATAGGTTTCTTCAATTCTATAAATAGCTGGTTGTGGGAGCTCATTCTCTCTTCCTTCTCCCCACCTTCTGGCTCTACTGTGCTGTCCTCTTCCTTTGCCCTTGGGCTTAAAGATCCAGGCTTCCACATCTTCCCCAGCCTCCAGCTCACAAAGAATTGGTGTTTCTAGCCAGGAGTGGAGGAGGGGTCTCGGCAGCTGCCTGCCTGTTCTGTGTTCCTTCTTGGTGCATTCTGCACACAGTGTTTAATTAAAAGTGTGGCCAGGGTGCCTTAGCATGAGGGTGTCCTTGCCACACAGGGGAAATAGGACGGGGGGAGCTCCATGCCGAGCCCAGCTATACTCTTCATCAGGCCAGGTGGGTCCTTGGTCCTCCTTGCTCAGGTCTCCAGTGGCCGGACCTCCCTTGAGAGCTTTGGGAGGGCTTTACCTCTTGCTTCTCTGTCTCTTTCCAGTCATATTTGTTAGTCAGTTGGACAAGGAGGGGTTTTCTGATCTGTTTATATTCTGGGCTGTGATTTAGTCCCCTGGGAACTACCTGAATATGGTGAATTTCTTGTGAAGCTCCTCATAGGCAATGGGTGACCTCACAGGGTCCTGTGCTGTGTTGTGAGATGTAGGAGCAGTAAGATTTGGAAGGAGCAGATAAAGCCAGAGAGAGTGAGAGAACCCTCTCTTGGCCCAATAAAGGAAGCTGTTCCTTGCTATCCACTGTCTCCATGCATGGTGGCCATCCCTCTTCTTGGGTGGTGAATATATTCCTCCAGCCCTCAGTGAGCACCAGTTGGTGAAGAACACTCTGCTGTGCTCAGTACCACACAGGATATCAAGAGGCACAATAATCTGTCTCCTTGAAGAGGTCAGGTCTGAGTGGGCAGGTAGTAACAGAGCAGTGGGGTAGGAAGGAAACCTGAGCCTCCCATATTAGATGCCCAGGGTGCTCATGAAAGAGCATCACTGACCTGTTAGAGTCAAGATGATCTACAGGCCCCAGCAGCCACCTGTCCCTTAAACAGAATGAGGTACAAATTGGTGCTATCCATGTAGAAAGCTAAGGCTGCCTGGTGGGGTTGTGGGGGTAAGGTTACTGGTCTCAGTTAAGAAGGGATTGGGTTATGATGTCCACATGGCTTCATTAGTGTGGCCAGGCTGCCACAGCAAAGTATGCAGGCTCAGTCAGTGGCTTAAACAATGGAATTTGTTTTCTCACAGTCCTGGAGGCTGAAAGTCTGACAGCAAGATGTCAGCAGGATTGATTTCTTCTGAGATCTTTTTCGTTGGCTCATGGATGATCATTTTTTTCCTGTGTCTTCATGTGATTTTCCCTGAGTGTCTATGTCCTAATTTCTTCTTCCTATAAGGATAGCAGTTCTGTTCGATTAGAGCCCACTCTAATGAGTTCATTTTTACTTACTTACCTTCTTAAAGACCCTATCTTCAAACACAATCACATGCTGAGTATAATAGTTACTTTCCTGTTGCTGTGACCAAATATCTCACAGAAACAACTTAAAGGAGGAAGGATTTATTTTGGCTCATGGTTTCAGAAGCCCATAGTTGCTTGGCCCCGGGTGCTTAGGAAGGATATCATGCCAGCAGGAGCATGTGATGTAGAACAACTATTCACTCCATGACTGACTAGGAAGCAGGGAGTGAGACAGGAAGTGGACATAGATAATACTCTCCCAAGCACCTACCCCGCAGTGACCTACATCTTCTTGCTAGGTCCCACCCCCTAAAGTTTCTATAACATACGAAAAATAGCATCACCCATTAGGGAACCAAGCATTCAAAGCATGAACCTGTAGGGGACATTTCATATTTAATCCATAACACTGAGGTACTGATTAGAGCTTTCACATATGACTTTTGGGATGAGGTAAATCAGTCCATAACAACAGCCTTAGCTATCACCACGCAGGTGGAAGAAACTAAGATCCCAGAATAAAGTAAATACCTTAAAACAGCACCCCTAACCTTTTGGCACTAGGGATCTGTTTCATAGAAAACAATTTTTCCATCTACAGCCATATCACCCTGAACGTGCCCGATTTCGTCTGATCTCGGAAGCTAAGCAGGGTTGGGCCTGGTTAGTACTTGGATGGGAGAAAACAATTTTTCCACATACTGGAGTGATGGTGGTTTGGGGGTGATTCAAGCACATTACATTGTACAAGTACAGATGAGGCTTTGCTCACTTGCCCACTGTTCTCCTCTGACTGTCCACAGACTGGGGGTTGGGGACCCCTTGAAAAAAGGTGACCTTCAATGAAAGGGCAGGCTGGAATAAACACATTCACTAGGCTGGGAAGACAATGAAGAAACTCATCTGTTAGCATAACTCTGTGTGGGGTGAGAATGTGGTGAAGATAGGAGAAGAACCTTCTACTAGAATTTACAACCATGGGACCAACCTCATATAAATTTTGTGTTTGGAATTTTCCTAGGTATACTCCTTGGGAAAGAGTCTTTGTGACTCTATGATTTACTGCCAGAAGTTTATCGCAAGTAGGGGCTGAGGGCTGTGGGAAACTCACAAGAATAATACCTGGAAGGGAGTCAAGGAAACAGGAAGGCAGAGAGAAGCTGAACTGGAATGCTGTTGCCTTGGAGGCTCGTTCTGCAGGGATTTGGAAGCTGAGATGGCCCTTCAGAGTAGTGCGATTGAAACCTGGGGGGTTTCATTGACGTGGGCTGCCCCAGGACAGGTATAACGTTAGGAAGGCACTTCCTTCAGTAGAGGTTGGTTCCAGCAGGTATAGCCATCAGAGCCCTCACTGCTGGCTGTGGGGAGAATGAGTGCCTGGTCCTTGAAGAAGGATCCAGGAGATACAGCATGGCATCCAGTCTAGGTTTATATACCCAACATTTCCTGGGAGTTTTCAGCATTATATCAGTTAATGCTCAGATATTAATATGGAGGTGATCATGGGTTGTAAATACCACTGCAATATGAAGAAACAAGCAAAGAACCTTGACCATGGCCCTGTAGGTATCCAACAGATGAGTTTGCAATCCAATATTAGAAAGCTCTGGAGAAAAGGGCCCTGGGTTTGAGAGTCATACAAATAGCATAATTAGAACTGAATTCCAGATAAGAGAATTATCTAAAGAAAATCTGCGAAATAAGAATTTTTTACCATTAATAATCAAAAGAAATCAAATGTGAAAGAAAGGACACTGAAAAGAGAAGCTAGAACATTACCAAATGAATATACATATTTATAATTATTATTGAAGCCCTAACATGTATGAAGTTATTCAAAAAGCTAAGAACTACAGAAGTCCCCATTCTCTGTCCTCTCCAGTTTTCCTTTATCTTCCTACTAGAAACTACTTTACCTTTGTAATTGATGATTTATTTACTTATATGTGCATAAATAACAAGATACTATTTCTAACTTTTGATGTTTTTCAAGTTTAGGCATTCTTTGTTGACTTCCTAAAAATGGCCCCACACAAACATTCTGACTTCTTGAAGTTCCATCCTTGCATAATAGTTATTCTTTTCATTATTATGACTATATAAATCATGTTCATTGAGCCATACTGTGAAGTATGGTTATTTCTTTCTTGCAAAATTTTTGATTTTCTGCAAATTTAATGTCTATTGATTCATGTGTTTACTTTTCTATGATAATTTTTTTCTTATTAAACTCTAATCCAGCCTTTCTATTCTATTTTAAATTCTCTTTGATACTTTTACCTGCACAGATAATTCTGTCAGCTTCTTTTTGAAGACTTTTCCTGTGGAGCCATTTGACTGCCTCCAATCCATTGTTGTTGATAAGTGCTGTCAAGTTGGTATCTGAATTTGACTCACTATTGCTAGTGCTTCTCTGCTATTCATAGGGTTTTCAATGGCAGGTTGTTTTTTGGGAGTGGGTTGCCAGGTCCATCTCCCAAGCCTACAGGACCTGGTGTTTCCAGGTGGTCGGTCTCCCATCCAAGTACTAACTAGGCCTGATCCTGCTTAGCTTCTGAGATCTGATGCCACTGTGGCACAGCTGCAGGCTTCAATCCATTATGGTTGCCTTTTCTACCTGACACATAGCTTCATTGCAGCAACTCTCTTCATCATTTTTGGGGGATTCCCTTTATTTGTCTTCCCTATTGGGGTGCCTTTTTCTTGGATATCAGGTTTTTCTGTTGTGTGGTTTACTCCCTTTTGGGGAGAACAAATTTTCTCTTAGTAAAGGGCATATGGGATGTGTAATTTTCAAGCCATGTAATGCTTGTGATGTCTTTAATATTTCCTGACACTTAATGGATGGGTGGATAGAAAATTCTCAGTAAGAGATAATATTCCTTAAGAGTTCTGAAGGTTTTGCTCCATCTTTCTGTAATTTCTACTGTTGCTGTTTAAGACCTAAGCTATTCTGATCCTAATGCTTTGCATGGGACTTGCTGTGGTGAGGGTCTCTTTCATTGCCTTTGCCCCTGCTTTCTATCTCTCTCTCTCTCTTTTTTTTTTTACTTCATGGGAAATTTCCTTAACTTTGAAGGATGTGGCACTCTACTTCCAAAGCAATCCTGAAATAATCAGCCACTGAAGACCCTATGAGGGTCACTGTGAGTCAGACCTGACTCCATAGCACTTGACGAAAACAATTTATATTCCTACTTCTCTTTTGAGCATTTCATTTCCACTATCAAGATTTTTTTTAATTGTCTAAATGTGTTCCTTTAAAAATCATTCAATTCCTGTTTTCTAGGCCTTTTAAATAGGTCCTTTTTTCTCTTTCTGAAAATTTGTGATAGTTAGAAAAAAAAGAAATTTTCTGTTTCTTTCTTTGTCTTCCTTCAAGACTTAATCATTTATGGTAGGAGAGGAATCCTATGGTAATCCTGGATGTCTGCTCATGTTAAGAGTGGGTAATTAAAGCTGCATGCGGTGGTGCACACATGTAATCCCAGTGACTTGGGAGACAAAATCAGGAGGATCGCAAGTTCGAGACCAGAGGAGTCTGCATAATTTAGCGAGAACCTGTCTAAAAAAGTGAAAAAAAATGGGCTGAGGGTGCAACTCAGTAGTACAGCACTTGCAAAGCATGTAAGCGCAAGACCCTGGGTTCAACTCCCATTACTGCCAAGAAAAAAAAAAAAAAAAGAGTGGGTAATTAAAAGTATCACTGGAGCTCTGAACATGTGTGTGACATTGACTATACGGTAACATGATTGGTCTGTTTTGGTTTTAGATTCCAGTTTGATACTTCCAGATCCTCCTTCTTGGGCTTCCCCAGTTGCCCAGAGAAGGGTTTTCTGATACTCTGCCTATGGGGTGAACCACCTGAATTTTGGGAGCTGAATTAGGGATATGGGTTGATAATTCAACATTCTGTTTGAAATTCTTTTCTTAGTCACTTTCAGTTTGGTTCTGCCATACACTAGTCAGTTTTCTGTCACTGTGACAAAATACCTGAGATAAACAACTTAAATGAAGGAAGATTTATTTTGGCTCACAGTTCTAGAAGTTTCAGTCAGTGGTCAGTTGGCTTCTTTGCTTTGGAGCCCGTGGTGAGGCAGAAAATCATGTCAGTGAATAGATGGTGGAACAGAGCTGCTCACCTTGTGGTGTCTGAGAAGCAAAGAGAAAAAGGAAGAATAGTCCACTGTCTCAGTACACCCCATTCCTCCAATGACCTAACTTCCTTCCATGAGGCCTCACCTTTTAAAGGTTCCACCACCTCCCAAAAGCACCATCAGCTGGGGATCAAGCTTTCAACACATGGGCCTTTGGGGGACATTTCAGATCAAAACAATAGAACCCCAGTTTTGGCTGAGACTGATTTTCCTCAAACAAGAGACTGTTGCATCCTTTCCAGAGAATAAACCTCCGAGCATCTGTTGGGGGGTTGGAGATGAGTAGGTACTATCCTTTTGTGCAGAGTTGAGGAAGGTAGCAGTGGAACTGATTTTTAAATAGGCTTTGAACCATCACTATTGCTAGTCTTCTCTTTATTGTCTTACTAATTCCTATTTTTTAGGGTGTCCTGAAGTGTAAATTGGGTTGCCTTTTTGCTTTTACACTGCTGTGTTAGGAATTTATTTTTTGGAGTCTGTTAAATCTATTACCATTTGCCCATATGTTTTCTTGCTTCTAAAAATTGTTTTTGTTTCTTCTTTCATTTCCTTTCTGAATGGGTTTTTATTCTTTAAAAAATTTCTCTATTCCTAGGTTAGGGATTTTTAAGAAGCAAAAGTAAATGTGAGGAACCATCCTGCTATATTTCTCTGGAAGTGTCAAGGAGAACAGTTTGTAATGAAAATACATTAAATGAGCCAGAAATCTGTGAGAAATAGTGAGTGAACAGAATTACAGATCTGGGGAATTTGCCCAGAATGTACAACAAAGTGATTCTTCTCTTTCATATTCACCAGGAGACATAGGAGACAAGGTAAGTATTATAACGATAAGTTATAATATGAACAAAATTCCAAAATCAGAGAAGGGAGGGAATAGAGAATAGTCAATGTTCTTTGAGGTATCTGAGATTGCTTTTTTTGAGATGATGCAAGTGATCAAGTATATACCTTTCAAACCATTGGAGGGGGAAAGAAAGAATTAGAACACTTATTGAGTAGGTGACACAGAAAAATAACATAAGCTTCAAAATAAAATGTAGAATCCAATCCAAACATTTTAGCAATTACAAAGAGTATAAATGAACTAAATCCACTGGGTAAAAACCAGAGAAGGGCTGGAGGCATAGCTCAGTGGTAAAGTGCTTGCCTAGCATGCATGAGGCCTTGGGTTTGATCTCCAACACCACGAAAACAAAGACAAAAATAAAGAGTGATTACAATTAAGAAATCTAGTTATATGCCGTTAATAAGAGATAAATTTAAAACAAGATCACAGAATGACTTAAGTATAGGCAGAGAAAAATATACATCTGTCAAATATTAGCAAAAGAAACTTGGTGCAGCTGCACTAATCAGAAAAAATTATTAGACATTATTAGGTATGAAAGGTGTTACTATATAAACAAAAGGTTCAGTTCAGCCAGAATATAAACACTGTACAACAAAGCCCCCAAACATCCAACCAAAAATTAGTGGAATTTTGGTAGACTGTCATAAAACTCTTTTGCTAGTTGATAGATGAAAAGACAAAAAGTAAAGATATTAAAGATTTAATTTATGTAATTTAGTGTTTTTACAACATTTTTGATTGCTGTCCATACTGTGTGTGGGGGGGGGGTCCTGGAGTTTTGCTCAGTTGGTAGAGTGTTGCTTTGCACTGTGAGGCCCTGGGAGAAGGACCTGGCAGCCCACTCCTGAAACAATCTCAAAACAATCACCCATTGAAAACCCTATGAACAACAGATAAGCATGGCGCAGCATCAGGGAGTGTTTCGTTCTGTTGTACATAGGGTCTCTATGAGTCAGACCCAACTTGATCATACCTAGCAGCAACAACATCCATAGTAGGAATTTGTAGCATATATAAACTTACATGTATATGTGTGTATGTATGTATATGTGTATATGTATGTGTATATATATGTATATGTATATACATATACATATACACACACACACTATATGTCATCATATCTAAGCCTTTTTTTTGAGACAAGTTCTCACTATGTAGTCAAGCCTGGCCTTGAACTTGCAATCCTTCTGCCTCAGCCTCTTGTGTGCTGGGATTACAGATGTGTACCACCATGGCAAGAAACTTTGATTATAATATGCAATATGATTTTTTGTGCTACTAGGGGATCATACTGTTTATTATCTGAGATATTTGTTTTTAGAGTTGTTAAAATGTGAAGAAATGTGTAATTTGGATAACTTTTATCTTCTTTCATTTGAAAAATTGCTAGTCACAATCTCTCAAATTAATTTTATGCCTCACTAGTGAGCTGTTACTGTTGGTATAAAGAACACTGTCCCAGCAGGGAATGGTGGCACTTATCTGTAATCTCAGCACTCAGGATGTGGGGGGCAGGAGGAATGTACATTCAAGGCCACCTGGTGGTCTTGGTGGTCACCTACATAGTGAGACCATGCCTCAAAAAACTAAAAATAAATAAATAAATAAATAAATAATAAAAATAACATTGACCCAATGGATCAATAAAGATTCTGGAATATAGCAAGTATATTTCAACATCATGGAACATTTATAAAAGCCACTACTTCCCTCATCACAGAGGGAATCTCAATAATATTTCTAAGAATATATATTTTATCATATTCTCTGACCATACTGCAATGTCAATTTAATGTAAAGAATAGCTAAAATGCCCCTATATATCATGATATATGTTGGAACATTAAGCAACACATTTTTGAGTAGCTCAAGGATGAAAGTTATAATAAATATTAAAGTAATTTGGAGCTTGAAATGAGAAATTGAAAATTGATGAACAAAACTGTTCAAAGCAAGAAGCTAAAAAATGGAAAGACAGTAAATACAAGATAGATAAAATAAAAATACATTGAAGGATATAGATAAATGAAAGAGAAAAAGATGATAAAAATCAATAAAGCCCAAACCATTTAAGACTAATAAAATAGGCTTAATTATGGTGATATTCATTTAAAAACAAAATGAGCAAATGAAAGGTAATTAGAAATAAAATGAAGGATGTAATATGTAGAGAAATTTAGGAAATGAGACATTTTAAAAATAATTTTGTGTCTGTAAATTTCAAAGCTTAGGGGAAATAGATAATTTCCTAGAACAATAACTTGCCATGGTTGGCTCAAGGGAAAGAATTGACCTGAGTGGTCCATGAGCACTCAGGTTCTTAACTGGAATTTAAGTGGTTCTTAACTGGTTCTTAAGCGGTTCTTAACTAGGAGTGATTTTGCACCACCCTCTATTCCCAGGGGGCATGTAGCAATGTTAGGAGACATTTTGCTTGTCACAACTAGAGTTGGAATGGAGGTCCTAAACTTGTTTTGTGGATAGGGGCCAGGGATGCTACTAAATATCTTACAATAAGAAGGACAGCTTCTGACAACAAAGAATTATCTGTCATTAGTTACAGAGCTGAGAAAGTCATTAGTTACAGAGCTGAGAAACTCTGATCCAGTCAACATGGATTCATAGGTGTTTTTATGAATATTCCAGGATCAGATAATCCCAGTCTTAGGTAGTCTGTTCTGCAGCAAAAGAAGGAAGTCTTCCAACATCTTTCAACATTGGAAACTAGTACTAAGTTTGTTCTAAAACTAAAGACAAAAGAAAAATTATAGGTCACTATTACTGATGAATATAGATACAAAAACTCATAAGATACTACCAAATTCAAACTATTTATGTAAAAGAACCACAATTAAACATCTTTACCATATGTGTTTACTTTAGGAATGTAGGATGTTATATGGGAGAAAGATGTAGCAATCCAGTCCTGAGGCAATCCTGAAACAGGCAACCATTGAAAACACTACAAGGGTTGCTATGAGTTGGACCCGACTCCATGGCACCTAACAACAACAACATGATGTTATAATTAGAATGTTTATTATGTAATTAGCCATGTTTACAAATTAAGACCCCCATGTGTCTGTCAGCTTGTTGTGCTGTGGGAGGCTTGTGTGTTGCTGTGGTGCTGAAAGCTATGCCACTAGTATTTTAAATACTTGGCAGGGCCACCCATGTTGGACAGGTTTCAGGTGAGCTTCCATACTAAGACAGACTAGGGAGAAGGACCTGGCAGTCCCCTCCTGAAACAGTTAGCCATCTAAAATCTTATGAACAGCAGAAGAGTACTGTCAAGTATGGTGCAGGAAAATGAGCCCACCCGCCCTGCCCCCAGGCTGGAAGACATTCAAGAAATGTCTGAGAAAGAGTTGCTTCCCCCAAGGAGTAGACCTTAATCATGGGAATGGAGTAAAGCCCCTGGAACCTCCTTTTGCTGATATGGCATGACTCAAAATGGAAAGAAATGTACTGACTGCAATAATGGGCTCAAATGTAAACAGATCGTGTGCATGACACAGTGTTGGGTAGTGTTTTGTTCTGTTGTACATAGGGTTGCTATGAGTCAGATCCCATTCAATAGCACAGAACAACAACAACAACAACAACAACAAATTAAGAGGAAAAATCATAGAATTTCCGTAGACATATGAACAGCATTTGATAGAATTCAGGCAAGATGCATACCTTTAGTAAACTACCATGTGAATTGTTTTAACGTGACAAAGGATTGTTGTTGTTGTTGTTAGGTGCCTTTGAGTCGGTATCCGACTCTTAGCGACCTTCATAGGGTTTTCAATGGTTGCCTGTTTCGGGATTGCCTTGGGAGTGGATTTCCAGGCCCTTCTCCCATTTCTGCGGTGCTGTGAATTGAACTCGGGACCTCAGAGACTGCAGCACAGCACTCTACCAACTGAGCTAAAAGGATATCTACCCTAAAATGTTAATAGTTCTAAGTGGTAAATATTAGAAGGGGCCCCTTAAATTCTTAAATGAAGTAAAGCATGCCTGCTATTACCATTTTTACTCAACATTATACATAATGTCCAAGTCAGTGCAGTAAGGCAAGAAAAAGAATACAAGTATATAGACTGGAGAGGGAAAATAGAAACCATCATTAAACATGGATATTATAGACTACTCTATGTAGACAATCTAAGGAATTTCGAAGACATATTAAAAGAAGTAAGAAATTGCAACAAGGTTACTGTGTATGGATAGAAGTTTAATATATAAAAATCTAATGTGTTCTTTTTTTGTGTGTGGTCTTAAGGGTTGAATCCAGGACCTTACACATACTTTGCAAGTGCTGTACTAGTGTGCTGCAACCCCAGCCTATTTTTTATTTTATTTTTGAGTCAGGATCTTTCTGAGTTATGCAGGCTGCCTCTGGCCTTAAACTCATGATCCTCCTGCCTCTGCCTCCCAAGTTGCTGGGATTTAGGTGTGCATCACTGCACCTGGCTCAGATGTGTTCTTATATGACAGTAGCATAGCAATAGAACTTTAAATTCTTATAATGGTACTGTTTCTTTCTCTCTCTCTCTCCCTCTCTCCTACCCCACCCCCCTCCAGTACAGGGTTGAGGGGTAGTTTTGAACCTAAGGTCTCATGCATATTAGGCAAGTGTTCTACTCCTGAGCTTCATTCCAAGCCCCTTTTTAATTTTTATTTTGAGACAGGATCTCACTAAATTATACATGCTGCTTCTGGCCTTGAACTCACAATCCTCCTCCCTCTGTCTCTCCAGTTATTGGGATTTCAGGCATGTGCCATGGCACCCAGTTTATGATTCCATTTCTTATAGTAACAAGCCAAAAGTAATAAATTTAAGTACAGTTTCTTCATGGAGGAAATTATAGAATGCTATTAAAATGCATAAATAAGATCTGACTAAAGAGAGAAATTCTATCATGCGATCTCCAGCTTCATTTCTGTCACCAAGACCATATTTCCCAACTACTGAGCCTTCTTGTTTGTTGCCAACCTTTGCATTCCAGTCACCAGTGATTATCAGTATGTCTTGATTGCATGTTTGATCTATTTCAGATTGCAGAAGCTGATAAAAGTCTTCCCTTTCTTCATCTGTGGCCTTAGTGGTGGGTGCATAAATTTGAATAATAGTCATATTAACTGGCCTTCCTTGTAGGTGTATGGATATTATTCTATCACTGACAAATTGTATTTCATGACAGATCTTGAAATGTCTTTTTTGATGACGAATGCAACCCCATTTCTCTTTAGTTTATCATTCCCAGCATAGTAGACCATATGATTGTCTGACTCAAAATGGCCTATGCTGGTCCATTTTAGCTCACTGATGCCTATAATGTCAATGTTTATGCGCTCCATTTCTCTTTTAACAATTTCTAATTTGCCTAGATTCATACTACGTACATTCCATGTTCCAATTATTAATGGATGTTTACAGTTGTTTCTCCTCATTTTGAGTCGTGCCATATCAGCAAGTTGAGCACCCTGGGATTTTACTCCATTTCTGTCATCACAGTAGACTCTACTTGGAGGAGGCAACTCTTCCCCAGTAGTCTTTTGAGTGCCTTCCAACCTGGGGGCCTCATTTTCTGGCACTATATCTGACAGTGTTTCTTTGCTATCCATAGGGTTCTCAATGGCTAGTTGTTTTGGGAGTGGCTCTCCAGGTCCTACTCCCTAGTCTTTCTTAGTCTGGAAGCTCAGCTGAAAACCTGTCCACCATGGGTAACCTTGCTCATGTCCGAGGTTACAGTGGCAGAGCTTTCAGCCTCATCACAACATGCAAGCCCCCACAGAGGTTTAATGCATTAGACACAAATGACAGGAGACCAGAAGAGTTGTGGCACGACATAAAAGATATCATTCAAGAAGGAAGCAAAAAGTTCTTAAAAAGACAAGAAAAAAAGAAAAGACCAAATTACATGTCAAAAGAGACACTGGACCTTGCCCTCGAACTTTGAGCAGCTAAAGCAAAAGGAAGACATGATGAAGTTAAGGAACTAAACAGAAGATTTCAGAAGGCAGCTTGAGAAGACAAAAACAAATATTATAATAACATGTGCAAGGAGCTGGAGGCAGAAAATCAAAAGGGAAGAACGCGCTCTGTGTTTCTCAAGCTTAAGGAAGTGAAGAAAAAATTCAAGCCTCAAGTGGCAGTAGTGAAAGATTCTACAGGGAAAATATTAAATGATGCAGGAAACATCAAAAGAAGGTGGGAAGAATACACAGAGTCATTATACAAGAAAGAACTGGTAGATGACCAACTATTCCAAGAGGTTGCATATGAAGAGGAACCCATGGTGTTGAAGGACGAAGTGGAAGCTGCCTTGAAAGAACTGGCGAAACACAAGGCTCCAGGAATTGATGGGACACCAATAGAGATGTTTCAACAAACAGATGCAGCACTGGAGGTGTTAACATGTTTATGCCAACAGATTTGGAAAACAGCTACTTGGCCAACTGACTGGAAGAGATCCGTATTTGTGCCTATTCCCAAAAAAGGGGATCCAACTGAATGTGCAAACTATCGGACAATATCATTAATATCACACACCAGCAAAATTCTACTAAAGATCATTCAGAAGCGACTGTAGCAGTATATAGACAGAGAATTACCGGAAAATCAAGTGGGATTCAGAAGAGGGCGGGGAACTGGGGACATCATTGCTGATGTCAGGTGGATATTAGCTGAAAGCAGAGAATATCAGAAAGATGTCTATCCATGTTTTATTGACTATGCAAAAGCATTTGATTGTGTGGATCG
>VMDO01002034.1:22764-115348 GCA_007922755.1 Pedetes capensis
CATGAGAAATCTGTACATGAACCAGGAGGCAGTTGTTCGAATAGAACAAGGAAACACTGAGTGGTTTAAAGTTGAGAAAGGTGTGCGTCAGGGCTGTATACTTTCACCCTATCTCTTCAATTTATACGCTGAGCAAATAATCCGAGAAGCTGGACTTTATGAGGAAGAATGTGGCATCAAGATTGGAGGAAGACTCATTCACAACCTGCGTTATGCAGATGACACCACTCTGCTTGCTGAAAGTGAAGAGGATTTAAAACATTTACTGATGAAGATCCAAGATCATAGCCTTCAATATGGGTTACGACTAAACATCAACAAAACAAAAATCCTTACGACTGGGTCAGCATGCAACTTCACAATAATGGAGAAAAGATTGACGTTGTCCAAGATGTTGCTTTGCTTGGCTCTATAATCAACACCGGTGGAAGTAGCAGTCAAGAAATCCAAAGACGCATTGCTCTAGGAAAAGCTGTGGCAAAAGATCTCTTTAGAGTATTGAAAAGCAAAGATGTCACATTGAAGACCAAGGTGCATCTGACTCATGCCATGGTATTTTCAGTGGCATCATATGGTTGTGAAAGCTGGACCTTGAACAAGAGAGACAGAAAAAGAATTGATGCTTTTGAATTGTGGTGCTGGAGACATCTATTGATATACCATGGACTGCCAAAAGAATCAACAGATCAGTCCTAGAAGAAGTGTAACCAGAGTGCTCCTTGGAAGCAAGAATGGCCAAACTGTGTCTTACATATTTCGGACATGTGGTCAGGAGAGTTCAATCCCTGGAGAAGGACATCATGTTTGGGAGAGTGGCATGTCAACGCAAAAGAGGAAAACCCTCCACCAGATGGATTGACACAGTGTCTGTAACAATGGGCTTAAACATAAATAAGACCGTTTGCCTGGCACAGAATCGGCAAGTGTTTCCATCTGCTGTACATAGGGTCGCTATGAGTCGGACTTGACTCGACGGCACCTAACAACAACAACAACAAAGAGAGAAATACCATGTTTATGATTAGGAAGATAATATAATAGAGATATCATTTCTCCTTAGATTAACCTATATGATGGTTAGCCTTCACTGTCAACTTGATTAGATTAAAAGATTCTGTGGACTAGTGAGGCACATCCTTGTACATAAGGGCATTTCCAGAGAGGACTGACATGTCCAATTCTACCAGAGGAAGAGACCCACCCTGAAGGTGATCTGATGTGATTCTGTGGGCAGGGCTCCGTAGGGAGGAAGTGAGGAGGAGAAAGGAAGCCTGTGCATGCGTAGGACATGCTTAAAATCTTGGAGCAGAGTGTATCTCTCATTGTTGAATTGTTACTGCTGGACAGACAATTGACAAATTGCCTGAGCTGCTTTGTAGAGTCAACATCAGGCTTTCCAGGGTGCTTCCAGACCTTGGCATTAGGTGGAGACTCTTGGACTGAGTGGCTACTAGACTCTCTGCTGGTGCTTCTGTAGAACTATCCTGCTCTATTGTGTAAGCTAATTTAATAAGTCCATATATATATATGTATGTATGTAGATATCTACAAATATATAAGTTTATGTAGATCTTGATATCTCTTCCCCTTCCCCCCGCCCCCTCTCATCCTCTCTTCTCTATTGGTTTTGTTCCTTTGGAGAACCCTGACAGATACAACCTAAGTACATGCAATTTCAGTAAGAATCCCCAGAAGTTTCTTTATTTTTTCCTTCAGTAAAGTTGATAAACTCTAGAAAGTATATATGGAGGAGTAAGGGGCTAAGAATAGTTAAAACATTTTTCCAAAACAAAGTGCATGTCTTTGTCTGTCAGAACTTCTGAAAGTAGAGTAGTTGAAATTGTGATATTTTTAGGGACAAATAGACCAAGGAAGTTGAGTAGAGTCCAAAAATAGTATCACTCATACATGGAAACTGGATTTATAAGAGAGGTAGCATCATACTTTAGGGAGAGAAATAATGATCCTGAGAAAATTTGCAGTCTACACAGAGAAAATAATTTCTATCTCCCCATGTACAAATATGAATTCCATGTAAATAAAGAAGCTAAACAAATAACAGGAATTTAAAAGGAAATATTAGATTATCCATATGACTTGAATATAAAAAAAGTTTTTTTTTAAATTTGAGATACCAAAAGCACAAATTATAAAGGGAAAGAAATCAATAAATTTAGCTATATGCAGACTAAAAAACTTTTTGTTATTATTGGAAATTTTTAATGTACACCTTAATGTGATTCATTCTGACATGCCTTTCATTGTGACATTTCCATATATGCATTTTGTTGTACATTATTCATACAGACTAAAAATTTTATGCATCAGAAAACACCATATAAGACAATACAAGATGAGCCACTGATTGGGAGAAGATTTTCACAAACATTGACTTTTGTGTGGTTGAGGAAATATATAAGACTTGTAGCACTTTTATTTGTAATAGCATAAAACTAGGAGGGAGACTGATGTCCATTAACAGGAAATTTGATGGACATATTGCAGTGTTTTAAAACAGTAGATCTATAGTTAGCAGGAGTTTTCTGGTCTATCAGACCCAATGTGCCCTTTTTCCAACTCCCCCCAACACATATGCATTTGTTTATTTTTTGCGGTACTTGGGGGCTTAACCTAGGGCCTTGCACATTATTGCAAGTGCTCTACCACTGAGCTGCCCCCATCTCCTGTTTAATTTTGTTTTATCTTGAGACAGGGTCTCACTGGTGATGTAGGCTACCTCTGGCCTTGGATTTGTGGTCATCCTGCCTCCACCTCCCAAGTTGATGCCATTATAAGAGTGCACCACCATGACCAGCTTTTGTTGTTGTTGTTGTTAGGTGCCGTCGAGTTGAGTCTGACTCATAGCGACCCTCATAGTGTTTTCAATGGCTGACTGTTTCAGGATTGCCTTGGGAGTGGGTTGTCACGTCCTTCTCCCATTTTGTGGTGCTGGGAATCGAACTCGGGGCCTCAGAGACTGCATGCAGCGCAGCACTCTACCAACTGAGCTAAATCCCATGACCAGCTTAAGGAAGGCAACTTTGGAAAAAAAAAAGTGTACATTTAAATATGTAAATGGTTGACATGATGAAATTGATAAATATACTAAGTAGTTAGAGGCTTACACCTGCATAGAATAAATGTTTGGATTTAAGAGATGTAGAAAAGGAGGCATACCATATTGTTAACATTTTCCTTTATATGACATTTTAAAGTAGGGCTAAGTAGCTATGTTGGTATGCATATGTAGGATTATCAGGAATGTAAAAGCCATAAGAACAGACTAATAATATGGATATTTTATTGGGTGTTTTCAATACTTTGAGTGGAGTTGCCATTGGGGACCTAATTTTTTTGGATAGGTTTATGACTCTGTAAAAGTCTGAATAAAAGCAAATGTAGTCTTCTCTTGGTTTACATGGTAGTTACATTCCTAGAAAAAACCCTCAATGTTCATTTAAAACTAAGTAAGACAAAAATTCTCATGTATAGATAACATAGAATTGAGTTTTATGCTTAGCTAATTTTTCGCCTGAATTTTTAGCCTTATGGAACAAGAGAGATTTCTTCATTGTGCATGACTCTTTTGAACATTTCAGGATATTAAGATCCCTGGCTCTGGAGATGGGTGTGGTGGTGCATGCTTGTAATCCCAGAACTCAAGAGGCTGCTGCGAATTTGAGGCCAATCTATACAGAGAGTTCCCAGGCAGTTGGGGCTCCTTAGCAAGATCCTACCAAAAACCCCAAAAAACCAAAGAAAAAAAAAGATCCCTGTTTCCCATCCATCTAGTAAGTATCATGGTCTCCTCAGTCCAAATTTGTAACAACCATTGACAACCCCACAAACTTCCAACATGACTAGTACAAAGTAGTAGTGCCTCATTATGAACTGCTGAAGTAAAACTGCTAACATGGATGAATCCATGGATGAACAACAATGCTGAGGAATAAAAGAAGTTGCAAGACTCTTCCAAGTATATAATCCTAAATACAATATGATGCTTATAGTTACGTAAGTAGAGTATAACAAGCATGAGAATGATGAATTAAACTCAGAAAAGTGGATATCATGGGATGGATAGAGATAAGGGATCAATGGATGATATGCAAGAAGTTTTGAGCATAACTAATGTTTATTTAAAAAAATTCTGGAGCAAATATGGCAAAGTGTTAGGATTTGTCAAAAGCAGGTGGCGTATTTATTGGTGTGTGTTCTTTTATTATTTGATAGTTCCTTGCATGTTTAAAAACCTTCCACTATAATCTTAGGTAAAACAATAAAACACGAGGCTGTAAAAGATACAGTTTAAGCCCAACAAGGTGGTTTGAGCCTGTAATCCCAGTGTCTTGGGAAGTGGAGGCAGGAGGATAACAAATTTGAGGCCAGAGGCAGCCTGTGTAACTTAGTGAGACATTGTCTCAAAATAAAAAAAGAATAAATGGGCTGGAGATGCAGCCCAGTGGTAGAGCACTTGCA
Organism: Pedetes capensis; assembly: GCA_007922755.1. Classification (NCBI taxonomy): domain Eukaryota; kingdom Metazoa; phylum Chordata; class Mammalia; order Rodentia; family Pedetidae; genus Pedetes; species Pedetes capensis. Next base: position 27,244 of record VMDO01002034.1, read on the forward strand.
AAGCATGTGTGAGGCCCTGAATTCAACTCCCTAGTACCGGGGTAGGGGGTGGGGTGTAAAACTTCAGATGAATGGTTACTGCTGTGTCTATTCCTTTATATGATACTTTGTTCTCCTTTGTCAGTTTTTCTCTTATTTATTGCTTTTGACTCAGTCTATCTACCAGAAATCAGGGGATTTATCATTTTTCATATATTTCCTGTGAATTTTTCATATACTTTCATATGTTATTTGTCATTTTCATATATTCTCTCCAGTTTTTTCCTTTTTGAAATATTGTATATCTACATTGTCAGATCATGTAGACGTTACGTTATTCTGCTCTTTTCCTTAGAACCATCATTTAGTCTTAGTTCTACAAATAAATGTATTTTTAATTGTCACTGCTAATCCTTATAGGAATGCTTCAAATTAGAAACTTTTTCTACTAGGTTCTTAAATATCTTAAATATATTATTTCATGGAATCCTGGTGTAAAGCATTGTTAATGTTTGATGGTAGTCTTATTTTCTCTTCCTTAAACATTATTTGCCTGCAGCCGTACCACTGTGGCGTCAGATCTCAGAAGCTAAGCAGGATGGGGCCTGGTTAGTAGTTGGTTGGGAGACCACCTGGGAACACCAGGTGCTGTAGGCTTGGAAGAAGGACCTGACAACCCACTTCCAAAACACAATCAGCCATTGAAAACCCCATGCATAGCAGAGAAGCACTGCTGTTTTGCCTATTGTACATAGGGTTGCTATAAGTCAGATACCGACTTGATGGCACCTAACAACACCACCACAAACATTACTTGACCTTTTTCTTGTGCACCCAAATATTTATTTATTTACCATCCAAGTGTTTTTCCAAACTATATCTTGCTGGTGGCTTTTCTGGGTCAATTTTTCCCCCCAAATACAAGATATAGCTTTATGTCTTTTTATTTTATAAACATTTTCTTGAGTTATAGTTTTTGGTACTTGTCCTGATCTATTGCTTTAATTTTATTCCCCAGAGATTTCTAATGTATGTATGTTGGTTCTTCTTTGCCTGTCATGTAAATCTGTCCCTTTCCCTTAAATCCTTTTGATCTTTCATTTCTGTTTGATTTAAATTTTTTCCCCTCCTTTCAATAGTGTTCTTTAAAAGTATTAGCTTTTCTTTGGACCTTTCTGGGTCCTTTTTTCTGTTTTTTAAATGTTCCATCTCTTCAATTATATATTTCTGAAGTTTTAAATTTTGATTTTTTATATTTCTATGTATGCATAATTTCCCTCATTTCTTTTTACTTTTTTCAATATATTATGTTGGCATTTGTATCAGTCTTGTGAGCATGTTTTCCTAGTGCACTTTCCTCATGTGTAGCCTCTCATTCTTTTTTATTTAATGGTATAGTATTTGAGTGTAGTCTTTTTCTGTTACTAGGTTTTAAGTGAAATGAGCCTTCCTGTATTTGTATGAGGAAGAGTAAGTCTGAGGAGATTTCTGAACAGCATGACTTTAGAGCTCACTCTCATTCTTTTTTTTTTCTCTCCATGAAATGATTAAAAAAAATATTACCTCCTCCTTTGGGTCTGCCTCCTTCACTCTCATTTTTTATTACGAGTGAGCTTTCCTTTGCTGTAGTTGTTTCCGGCCTGTTCAATTTGGATTCTGCTTCCAATAATTTCTTCTCTGTGTGTGTGGCCTCTGTCCTGGAAGGGCAGTTTTATTTGTTAATTCATAAAGCTGTTGTTCCCATGTACTTGTGTTCAAATTGGAGCTTGTAAAACATTATCTCAATTCTGACTACTTTTCCCAGATTGACCTGGTGTTCATTGCAGTAATTGTGTTAGTGATTTGGGGTTCTTCTTTCCTTCCCTTAGCTTCTTCCTGTTCATTACTGCAGGTGTTACAACTGTCAGTGTTCCTATTTTATGTTTTGTGACAAAGCCTTTCATCTAGTGTTGTTGTAAATGCTTGAGTTTTGGTTTTGCTATTCTCTCTCTCTCTTTTTTTCCACTTTTTCAACTCATCTTTATTACAGTTTTTGTTATTGTCAGTCACATGGCAATAGAAGAATAGCATTCAAAATGAGGATAAAACATGTAGTCTATAGATAACAAGAGAAGCTGTAGGTCCACAAACAAAAATTAGTTGCTGTCTCGTGGGAAAGGTAGATTTGGTAAGATAAAATCACTTCACTAGGATATGACAGCATTGGTTAACAAGTACAGGACTTGTGTTCAGAATTTTGGTTTTGCTATTCTCTTTTCTATAATGTCTTCATGGGGAGTTCTGGAAGGTTGAAAAATTATTTCACCATCATTTCTATCTTTCCAGAAAACTATAGAGTTTGTATTTCATACCTGGGTACCTTTTCCATTACATTATAAATGTATTTACTCAGGGACTTCGTGTTTTTTTTTTTGTTTGTTTGTTTTTTTTTTTTAAGTTACTAGGGGTTGAACCCAGGGCCTCGCGCTTGCACGCTTTGCAAGTGCTGGACCACTGAGCTGCATGCCCAGCCCATTTTTTTTTTTTTTTTTTACTTTTTAAGACAGGGTCTCGCTAAGTTACATAGACTGCCTCTGATCTGAAATTTGTGATCCTCCCACCTCTGCAACCTGAGCCGCTGGGATTACAGGCGTGTGCCACCGCACCCAGATAATTATCCAGGGAAATTTTTTAATTGACAGGTGACCTTTATTCCCTTTATGAAGTACCTTTGGTTATTTATTTATTTATTTATTTATTTATTTATTTTGCAGTACTGGGGAATTGAACCCAGGGCCTCACACATGTTTTTGTAAATGCTCAACCGGTGAGCCATACCCCCAGGCTGGTTTTTATTTTGTATTTTTGAGACAGGGTCTTACTAAGTTATGCAGGCTGAATGAAATACATTTTTTAAAAAGGGAGATTTTCTGTTTTGGGTGGAGGAACAAATTATGTATATATGTGTATATGTTGTCATTTTGTGTTGTTGTTGTTGGGGGCTGTCACATTGGGTCCAACTCATAGTGACCTTAAGTACAACAGAATGAAACACTCCCGGACACTGTACCATGCTGGACACTATGTCAGTGCTTCTCTGTTATTCATACAGACAGCCCCTCTCATTTTGTGAGAGACTGCATCAATCTTAAGTTACTCTTTAGCATAATGAGAAGATATGGTATCAGAGCTGAACAGATATTTATTATAGAGTAATTGATATACAAGTCTCCTGAAAGCAGCATGTGTCATAAAGAGAGCATTCTTAGGGAATGAGGGAATGACTTTTCCCCCCAGTGCTCGAGGTCAAACGCAGGGCCTTGCACATGCTAAGCAAGTGCTGTACCATTGAGCTACATCTCCAGCCACCGGGCATGACTTATAAATCACAAGTGATGGCTATTTTTTGTTCTAAGTGATGACACATGTGATTTGTTTCTGGTGAAAGAAAGATTAGTTCTTAGTTGTGAGTAAATTTCGTTACCTTTAAGTGGTACGCTCACTATGCCAATGACCCCAGTTCTTCAGTTCTAGCATATTGGCAGTGCAGTCAGAGAAAGGGAAGGGTCCTTCTCTCTAAATAGTGCCGTATCTACATTGCCATCCTTGAGACTCTTTACCCTCTTCAGGTCAGTTCTAATAGTTCCCCTGCCTTTGTTTGAGTTTACTTAGAATTGGGATTTTAGTAACTTAATGTTTATTAGCCCAGTTTATGTTTTCCAATCCTAAATTTAGAAAATATTTTTTAATGGCCAGCCGAAATTAGTCTTTTCCTAATGCATGCTTCTTAGTTATTGTTTTCTTAACTACCATTTAGCAAGCCTACGGAGGCGAGGCACTATGCTAAGTGCCTGATACACGAGATTACACTAATTGTCACAATAGTACTCTGAAGTAGCATTATTACTCCCATTTTGTTCATAGGAGTTTTAAGACTCAGGGAAGTTATAAAACTTTCCTGAGATCCCATTGCTAATAAGAGTTAGAGTGTAGCCGGGCGTGGTGGCGCATGCCTGTAATCCCAGCGGTTTAGGAGGCCGAGGCAGGAGGATCACAAGTTTGAGACCAGAGGCAGTCTGCATAACTTAGTGAGACCCTGTCTCAAAAAGTAAAAAAAAAAAAAAAAAAAAATGGACTGAGGGTACAGCTCAGTGGCCCAGCACTTGCAGAGTATGGAAGTGTGAGGCCCTGGGTTCAACCCCCAGTACCACCAAAAAAAAAAAAAAAAAAAAAAAGGAGTTAGAATGTGTGTCCACATTCTGGTTTTCTTTGTTTTCCTTTTCTTTCTTTTTTTCTTTCTCTCTTTTTTCTTTCTCTTTGTTTTTCCCTCCTTCCCTCTCTTCCTTCCTCTTTCTTTCTTTCTTTCTTTCTTTCTTTCTTTCTTTCTTTCTTTCTTTCTTTCTGCCTCTAACTCTTGAGTGCTGCAATTACAGGCATGTGTCACCACACATGACTCACATCCTAATTTTCTTGACTGTGAAGTCTGTACTCTTAACCAGAGTCTAGTTTGTACTTTCTACAAACAAATAATCAGCATGAGCTTATTTTGTCATCTTGTTATCACTACTAAAGGCTGAGCATCTTTGGCCTCTCCAGCTATTCCTTGTGTAGGGTGGTTTTTGGAACCCATTATTTTGGCCAGCCTTGTCTGGACCCATAGGTGACTTCTTTAAAGCCATACTTGCAGGTGTGTTCTAGCTTATGTCACCATCAGGGAATATACTGGGCCTGTCAGATCTGGTGTATGGACTCCACACCAGCTCATACCAATGCAGAGAGGTTGCAGTGGTTTTTAGAAGCTCCATCCTACTGTAGGTTCTGGTTCAGTATTTGGTGACCTAAAATTGCTGGGGATTTCAAAGAGTTTTTAAATGTATTTTATATTTTATGTTTTACTCTTCAGACAGGGCCCAGTCCACTATGTGATGATACTCATGGTTTCTGGATGGAGAGGGAATGGGAAGGGGGTTGCGGGGGGGAGAGAGAAAGAGGGGGTGGCACAGATAGTTTACTTCAAGAGCCTTGGGGATAGAGTCGTGGCAGGTTGGCTCACAGGTAAAGGGACTGGAGAAGCATGATGGTTCTGATGGTTCTGATAGTTCTGATGGTCATGGTGAGGATGAGACCAAGTGGGGACAGGGAGTGACTTGAATTTTCTGATGCTGAGTTTATAGTCTGGCAGTAAAGCTGGTGGTCAGATAGAAATGGGACTGGAGTGTGACATAGGTACAGGAGGGAAGATGGACTTTGGAAGCATTTGCATTATGGCCACGATTGAGGCTGTGGGGTAGGAAGGCAGCCTGGGACATGATGAGGAGAGAGGAGGTTTGATGAGCTGAGTTGTGTCCCTTCAGATTCATGCACTGAAGCCTTAACCTATGATGCAGTGGTATTTGGAAGTGGGGCTTTTGAGCAGTAATGAGATTTAGATGAAATTATGAAGGGAGGGATTCATGATGGGATTGCACCATTATTATTATTATTATTATTATTATTATTATTATTATTATTTATTTTTTTTTTTCAGACAGAATCTCATTCTGTAGTGGAGGCTGTCCTGGGACTCTCTATGTCACCTAGGCTGGTCGCAGACCCACAGTGATCCAACTGCCTTACCCCCAAGTGCTGGGGTTATAGGTGTGCACCACCACACCTGGCTGGGACTGTGCCCTTATAAGAGGAGACACCAGGGAGATTGTTTCCCTTCTCTCTCCCTGTCTCCCTCTACTCTCAACCCCTCTGATGAATGGCCATGTGAGGACACTGTAAAGAGAGAGCCCTCATCAGTTGCCCACCCTGCCTGCATCTTGATGTTGGGCTTGCAGCCTCTAGAACTGTGAGAAATCAATTCCTGGTGTTTGAGCCACTCATTCTGTGGTGTTTTGTTTTGGAAGCCTGAGCAGGCTATGACAGGAGAGCAGAAGACAGAGGACAGAATTTGGAGGCTCCTTTTAGGGTGGGAAGATGAAAAGGAACTAGCAGAAGACTTAGAGGTCAGGCAAGTTGGAGATGCTGAGTTAGTTTTCTGTGGGTATTGTGATAAATTATCACAAATATGGTGGCTGCAAACAGTAGAAATTTATTCTCTCACAGTTCTGGAGGCCAGAAGTCCAAAGTCAGTGTCACTGGGCTAAAGTCAAGTATCGTGGACTGGGCTCCCTTGGAGCCTCTAGGGAAGAATCTGTTCTTTGCCTCTTTTAGTTTCAGGTGGCTGCTGACATTCCTTCGCTAGTGACAGCCTCGTTTGAGTAGTCAAGATGATGATGATGATGATGATGATGATGTTGTTGTTGTTGTTGTTGTTGTTGTTAGGTGCCATCAAGTTGGATCTGACTAATGGCAACCCAATCTACAACAGAATGAAACACTCCCTAACACTGTGCCAGGCCCAGTAGTATTGTTGTGCTTCTCTGCTATTCATAGGGTTTTCAATGGCTGACTGTTTTTTGGGAGTCGGTTATCGGGTCTTTCTCCCTAGCATGTAGTACGTGGTATTCCCAGGTGGTCTCCCATCCAAGGACTAACCAGGCAGACCCTGCTTAGCTTCCAAGATCAGGTGGGATTGGATGCTAGGGTACTGTGGCTGCAGATGAGTCAAGGTTAGTACCTGCAAATCTCTCTCTGCTCAATCTTTATATCGCTGTCTTGTCTATGTATCCAATCTCTCTCTGACTCACCTTTTTAAGGACCCTGGTGATGGACAATCCAGGATTCATGATGGGATTGCACCATCATCATTATTATTATTATTACTATGTTGGGCCCCACATTCAGGCGCCAACTCTATGTGGGGCACGCACCTCCCCGTCCGGCCTAGAGGTTCCGACGGGCGGCGCCACCACGCACACAGATACTAAACACAGTTCACTCGGGACCCTCAGGTGAGGGGCGCAGACTCCTGCGGCCCTCGGGACCCCGGAGGAGATGGGAGAAAGGAAAAGCCTCAGGCGCTTTTGCCTTCCAGGAGCAAACACCTGTGTTGGTCGTCTTGGTGGTCATGAGGAGACAGCTGTTGCTTCGTCGGTGATCAGATCAACCTATGTAAAGTTCTTAGTTGCATCTACAAAGACTCCTCCCTGTCCCCATTTATTGCAATATAAGGTAACTTTCACAAATTCCAGGGATTACGGTGTGGATGTCTTTTGTGGGGCTCTTTCTCATTCTGCCCAGGGAGTAAACATTGTATTATTGTTAGGTACCATCGAGTTGGTGTCCGACTCATAGCGACCCTACGTACAACAGGTGAAACACTATGGTCAGTGCTTCTCTGCTGTTCATAGGGTTTTCAATGGTGGATTAATTTTTGGGAGTGGGTTGCCGGATCCATCTCCCAAGCCTACAGCACCTGGTGTTCCCAGGTGGTCTCCCATCCAAGTACTAACCAGGCCTGACCCGGCTTAGCTTCCAAGAGTTGATGGGATCAGATGCCACGGGGCTATGGCTGCAGGAAAACATTGTATAAGGACATACAAAGCCAAAAAAACACTTCAAGAAGTCTTGACCAGTGATGTTTCGTGCTGCCCAGTGTCAAGGTTGAGACTTTTCTTTGGAAGTGGTGTTCAGGTGACTGTGACCTTGCAGAGAACATTGTGTCAGCGTGGTAAGCCCTGGAGCCAATCTGCCCAGAGATGGGCATGGGTATTAGAGAAGGAAAGGACTCTCAGTGTAGTGTTGTCTGATGGAGAAACCCGTACTCCTCAGGGTTGTATAGAAAGGATGTGTGCACATGTATGTGTGCGCTTGTATGGGCTCATGTTTGTGCACATGTGTATGCATGTGCATATGCGCTGTGTATCTGTAAGGTGGGTGTGTGTGCACATGTGTATATTTACATTAGAGTTTTTTTGGATATCCAGTGAATAACACCCATTTTCTTGTTCCAAGGCCAAAACCAGTTACAGGAAGGATACAGGGGAGTGAGATGGAAAAAAAATATCTGTCAGCTTTGTTGCTGATAAACCCAGGTTAGAGAATGGGGCTTTGAAGCAACTAGACAGACTTAGATACTTGGTTGCTGCTGGCACCAGGGATGCAGGGTCTGCTCTGCTCAGCTCACATAATGTAAGGAGCTGGCTCCAGGGGCCCCTTTTCTGCAGGCAGCTTAGAACTCGCCAGGTATTTCCATTACTCCTCTGTTGTCCCCAGAGTCTGACTCTGGGGGAGATGGCAGTTCTCTGCCCCGGGTGCTTGCTGCCCCTTGTGTGGACCCTCATCCTGTGCCTTCCCCTTGGCTATCAAAATAGCTCCCCTTGACCCCCTTACCAGCCACACTGTGAGCCCCTTGCAAGGGCAGGAGCCTGTTCTCTTCTGTTTTATGTCACCAGCACCTGGGGTGTTGCCTGCCTGGAGCAGTCAAGATTTGTGAATAAATAAATGAGTTCATTTTCTCTCTAGAGGTGTTATTCTTTATTTTGGTACTGTATCTGGGTTTCCTTGGTGTTTGCATTTTGTGGTATTAGTCTTTACGCTGGTGGGAGCAGCCATGATTTTGATTGTACAAAGTCTAATTAGTTAGCTTTGAAAATAGCCATGTAAAGAGAGGCAAGGTTACAAAGTTTTTAATTGTGCTCCTGTGAAGTCAGAGGGAAGGGAAGATGGTTTGTTCACAGTTTGCGCAAGGCTGTGAAAAATGCAGTGGCTTTTCCTGTGATGAATTAAATCAACCATTCAAACAGATTAGTGACTTTTCCCTTTTAGAAATTGTTGATATAACATAAGTTTAATAAATCAATGGCTGTCTAGTGTATGTATGACAGCAGAGGGCCAGGGTGAACTTTACCTTTGGACCTTCTGTACAGTGCTTTGGAGAAACCACATTTTTGAGGGAGACCTGTTTTTGCCTGGACGTTCATTTGAAATAAAGTACACATGTAGTAAATTTATGGTACACTCGGCTGTTGAAATTTAAGAAGCCATAATATTTGGTCATAGAGTGCAAGCTGTTATTTTTTCTAACTATCTTTTCCTCTGAGCTCATTCATATGAACCAGAAAAGATGAGCTACACATGTTTCCCCACTTCTCTTTCCTCCCTTCTTCTCCATGGAGGTTGCAGTCCTGGAGCAGGTCTCCCTGGAAGTTTCTAGGACCCTGAGTTCTCTTGAGGGGTGGCAGGCCTTTTGGGAAGGGGTAGGTCAGAGGAGCTATCACAAGTATCACAGTACTAATCATTTGAGGAAGTAAGTGGGTGAATGCTGAGTCTCTAGACCAGTGCTTTCCAGTGGACATGAAATATAATTCTAGTCACAAAGATGAATCAGATGTATAAAAATTTTCTAGATGCTGCCAGGTGTGGTGGTGTGTTGGGAGGCAGAGGCAGGAGGATCCCAAATGCAAGACCAGAGGCAGCCTGTGTAATTTAGCGAGATGCTGACTCAAGATAAAAAATTTAAAATAGCAGAGCTGGGGGTGCAGCTCAGTGGTAGAGCAATCACAAAGTATGCCTGAGGGCCTGAGTTCAGCCCCTAGTACTGAAAAAAAAAGTCTGGATGCTACACTAAATAAAATAAAAAGTGGTTTTACTGATTTTTTTATTTAACCCAAAATGTCCAAAATATTGTACAAATATTGACAATAAAATATAAGAATCATTGAGATACTTTACATTATATTTCTCATAAAAAATATTTGAAATCCAGTTTATGCTTTATACTGACAGCACATTTCAGTCTGGACTAGCCACATTTCATGCCCTGGGTAGCTATGTGTGGCTGCTTTTGTTATTAGGTGCTGTCGAGTTGGGTCAGACTCCGCAACCCTATGTACAACAGAACTAAACACTCCCTAACACTGTTCCATGCCTGGCACTATGTCAGTGCTTCTCTGCTGTTCATAAGGTTTTCAATGGCTGATTGTTTCAGAATTGTTTCAGGAATGGCTTCCAACTCCTCCTTTTTTTTTTTTTTTTTTTTTTTCAGTGCTGGGGATCGAACCCAGGGCCTCAGAGCATGCAGAACGCAGTACCTATGTGTGGCTAGTGGGTACCATATGGGCAGCATAGTTAAAGAGAGAGAAAGAGAAAGAGTGTGTGTGTGTGTTTGTGTTCTGAGAGGAAGATATCCCATTGTTCAGTATTATGAGATATTTGAATAGGATTGATACTTTGATGAAAATTGAAGGTCGTTTTTTCCATTGCAGCTAAATATCTATTGCTTTCCTGGAGAGGTGTAAAGAATAGAGTCTATGGCTGGGCACAGTGGCCCATGTCTACAATCTCAGTGATTTGGGAGGCAGAGGCAGGAGGATTGCAAGTTCGAGGCCAGAGGCAGCCTGTGTAACTTAATGTGACCTTGACTCAAAATGAAAAATAAAAAAAAAGGCTGTATGTGCAATCTAGTGGTAGAGCACTTGCAAAAGAATGTGTGAGGCCCTGAGTCCAACCTTGAAGTACTGCCAAAAAAAAAAAAAAAAAAAAAAAATAGAGTCTGTGAATGCTTCTGGGGAAAGACAGAGCTGAGGGATTTGGGTGATGAGAGAACTAAAGTTATTTATTCTCTCAACTCCAAGTGATATGCGACATCATTAATTCTTTTTCTCTTGAGAAGAAAACATAGATGAATTTATTCAAGACTTTGAAGTTATCACAGATTTCACAGGGCACAGTATTAGCCATGAAAAAATGATAAATTGGATTTGTAAACTTTAAAAACTTCTCAAACAAAATATATCACTAAGAAATGTTTAGCAAATTCCCAAGTGAAAGACTATTAAATTGCAAAATAATGCATGTAGGAAGTATAATGAAAATATCCCATTTGTAGTATAAACAATATATAAAATACTTGAATTTTAGGAATAAACTTCAAATGATGAAATAAAAGAAAAAGGTCATTGGAAAGTTATAGCATTTAATCATTATAGGGATGATAATAAAGATGACCACAGTTTTGTATTTAGTACAGATACTTTAAAAACTAATTTTTCTCAGAATATGTTAAATAACAACTTAAAATGAGATTTCCAAATCAAAGAAAGATGCCTTTTATAAAGTTTATTACCTATCCTTTTTGCAAACCCTTTAGTTATTTTTTTATTACACATTACTGTATTTTTTTTTTTTTTTTTTTTTTGCGGTACTGGGGGTTGAACCCAGGGTCTCACACCTGCATGCTCTGCAAGTGCTGGACCACTGAGCTGCACCCCCAGCCCATTTTTTTACTTTTTCAGACAGGGTCTTGCTAAATTACAAAGACTGCCTCTGGTCTTGAACTTGTGCCTCTGCCTCCCGAGCTGCTGGGATGACAGGTGTGAGCCACCAAGCCCGGCTTACATTATTGTTTTTGTTGTTGTTGTTGTTTTATTAGATACTGGGAAGCTGAACCCAGGGCTTTGTGCATACTTACAAGCACTCTACCACTGAGCTGCACCCACAGCCCACTTTTTTTTCTTAATATGGCTTTAAAAAAAATCAGACTGGATGGGGCAATCAGAAATTTTATAGTTGGTCTTTGATGAGTATTGGATATTTGAAACATTTCCAAAAAAAAAAAGATGAAAATACTAGAATAAAAATTAGGTCATGGATAGCCCCAAATAACAGAACAAGAACATAATCTTAAAAATGTCCTGAAGATGTATGGTTTAGTCACAGATAAAATACCCCTATTCTTGTTGAAAGTGCACTCTGTAACATTGGATATCCTGGTATATATAATGCCTTCATGAATTTTTGGTTTACTGAGGACTTAGAACTGGAAACAAATAAGGGATGTATGCAGAAAAATTGAAAGAAAACTATTTGGATGGTAAGATTAATCATGGATATGGAATTGAGACTGACATATTAGAATGCCATGAAACCTGTTACTCCAACAATTATAGAAGCAATAGCAAAAGTAATGCACAAGGAACAAACTGGATGAGGAATTAACAAAAACACACAGGGAACATGACTGTGGATAGAACCAGGACATTGTGAACAGTGTTTTCTATTATTGCTACAAACTGATCAAAATATATGAATGTCTAGTTATAAACCACTAAGGGACTCTCACACTTTTTGGCTATGCCTTGTAATTACAGTAACTTCATCTTATAATATGAGCCAGAAGTACCCTCAGACTCTTCATAAACAGTCTGAATGAAGCCCTGGGAAGAAACTATTTCATTAGAAGATGAAATATTAATATCATAGGTAAAAACAGAGAAAAGATGTAAAACACCAGAAATGTTGCTTACCATTTGGACCTTGTCTGTTCTGCTTCATATATTGCATATATGCTAGTAACCAAAACTCTGTCAGGTTTTTGTCTACACAGTCATTTTCTTCCAATTTTTTCATATATCTTTGCAATTTCTGCCTTACATTTGTATCCCAGTAATAGTAACCTGAACCTGGGTCCACAATCTGAAAAGGAATCCCCCTCTACATTAAAATATGGTATGAGATAGAAATCATCGCTCACCAGATTTCGAAGGTCTAAACCTTCCTGCACTTAGCAACACCCATATATACTGATGGCGACATATACAACATATATCAACACTACAGAAATCTTGGACTTAGTGGTTGTAAGACAAGGTCCAAAATAGTCTCTAAAGAATAAATTCAATAGATGTTTATCATTTCTGTGTTCATCCAAGATAGAACCACAGGGAGACAGCAGGTGTTTTTTAAGGACAAATACTTTGGGTCTGGTTTATTTACCCAGTGTAAACAACCTACTTCTCTTTTGCCATCCAGGACCATAACTTCTTCAAAACAGATGACAGTATAAAAATAACAAAAGAGCAGGGTTGTTCCTGTGTAGACACAAAAGTACTCTATGGACTTGAAATGGCCAGGATGCTGGTGAGGTGGTGATGGTGATAGGCACAGCCACCTGGTGCAGATACTGGAGATTTGTGTCTTGTGTTATCTGTGAGGCTGGTCTCTTGCCACACAGAAATCAGGATGAACATGTTATCAACCACCACGCCTGAAGCATGATATGATTACAAATAGAATGATGAGAATGTATGTCACGTGAAACAAAGGGATTAGTGTCATAAAACTTGTCTCAAATTTGAGCTGGGTGCGGTGGCGCACGCCTGTAATCCCAGCGGCTAGGGAGGCGGAGACAGGAGGATTGCAAGTTCGAGACCAAAGGCAGTCTGCATAACTTAGCAAAACCCTGTCTCAAAAAGTTAAAAAATAGGCTGAGGGTGCAGCTCAGTGGTCCAGCACTTGCAGAGCATGCAGGTGCGGGGCCCTGGGTTCAACACCAGTACCAGGAAAAAAAATACAAAAACAAAAAACCTTGTCTCAAATTCCAGTTGCCACGTAAGTGATGTAAAGAAGACCACAGTGTCACACATCCAGCTGTGGAACCCACCGAATCACCAGGGAGTGCTGTGATAACTGCTCAAAGAGCATGTCTTCCTCAGACCTCCCACCATCCAGTGGCTCTCTGTGAGTCCTGACCCCGAGGCACCTCAATCTTCTGCAAAGCCAGCCTGTCTGTCAGCTTGGTAAACTGGTCCAGAAAGTGGGTCAGCCACCTCTCACTCTGCATGCCGATCCTCCAGATACTCAGTCCTCAGGTGGTACAGCAGTCGCATGGCCTTGGACTCCAGGAGCATTGGCTGGCACTTGGTACTCTCCCTGATGTGTTCCCTTTGAAGAAGCTGGCCAGCTGGATGGAATGGCTAGTGACATGGGAGACAGGGAAGGTGATGGTCTTCAGGTCCAGCATGGGGTTCCATCGCCAGGCTTACAGCAGTGGGCATGCTGAGGGCCTGGGACCTGGCACGTGTGTCCTGGTAGTGCATCTGTATCCCTTTTCCTGGGGCTGCATTCAGACTCTGCACTGCTTTGTCCAACATGCTCACTTTTAAGAAGTTATCTGGGTACAGCACCAAGCCTGGGAGCGAGAACACTAGGATGGACATGAAGTGGGCATCAGACTTGCTCCTAAAAGCACAGAAGTGGTGAAATGTCCCTGCACTAAGTGCTGCTTGGCCTTGACTGGGTTCCCAGTCTGTGTTTACTGCTCTTCCAGGTTCTCCTTCTCCTAGGGCAGGTACACAAAGCTGGTGGTGAGGAGCGCTGTCAGCAGCACAGTTGCGACGAAGAAGAACCAGGAGTATGAGCCCATTTTGCTCCCCAGCCCCCTGAAGGTGCAGGACAGTGACTCTTCCATGCAGTTGGTGCAGCAGTGGCACCGAGGCCAAGTTGGTGCTTCCTGTCTGAGTGGTGGGTGATGTTACAGGGGAGATTCCTGAGGAGCACAGAGAGGAAGGTCTGGAGCACAGGTCTGGGAATCTGGAAGCAAAACCCTGGTCCTTGTATGTGGCATATAAGTGATTTTATACCTGACACAGAAGTTATAGTAGAGAGAAGTTATAGTATAGGTGTGTTAAAGATAGTACACCATTAAGAAATAATTACAGAGAAGACTAAGGCACCTGGAGAAGCTTAGGTAAGCCTGCAAAGGAACTTAAAATAAACTTGAGTTTCCTGAGTGAATCTGCATAAGGATATTTCTATTTCCCAGGGAAAAGGAAAGTCAGAGAGAACAGAATTAAGCAGGCTTTTAGAGGGAACAGTACTTTAGAGAAGATGGTGGACTGAGAGAAGAGAGAGGTGTGCACGTGGTTACTAGAGAAAGAAAAGGGCAAGAGGTGGAGAGAAAAGAAAGGGAAAAAGAGCGATCTCATTAATTCTTACCTAGTTAAGAATATTTGAGGATTAATATACTTACATATAGAAGCATTGAAAGGATATAGGGTAAAGAAGAAATTTATAAGGAACAGAGACTTTTTAATTTTTCATTTGTCATTGGTTGATTGCTGACCTTTCGTGTGTATTTTGTGTACTCATCCATGGAAACATTCATTTTGTTTTATTTTCTGCTTTCCAGCCTTTGAGCCCATTTTGTGTTCTGAGACTCCCATCTTACTGGGAAAGGCTGTTGGGCTCTGGGAGGCAGGAAGAAACTCATTTCCCCAGGTGCTTGCAGCCAGGCTGAGGCACATGACTGTGACAAAACCAATTAGAAGTTCCTGCTTGGGGTTTTGAGGCTGGTGTGAGTGCATTTTGAGGTTCCCTCTGCATTGGAGTTGACAGCAGTGTTCAGCTCTCTGTGGTCGCCTCGCAGCTTGGTATGGAGCAGCCCCTGGGGTGTTGTGACTGGGGTGATCTGGCTAAGCCCTCAACTCTGTTCTCAGCATTCAGTCTCCCTTCCTTCTGCCAGCTTCTGGAGCTTATTTTGCCAGTCAGTTCTCTGACCTCCTCCCTTGTAAATCCCTTTCTTTGTTAATCAGAGTTGGTTCGTGTTTTTGGCAATCAAGAATTAACCCCCTGAGTTTGGGAATTGTTTTTGACACTTTCTGTTTCCTGTTTCATTCCCTGGTGTTTTGTTACTAAGGCATTCCATTATTTGGTTGATAAATTAGGTTTTTACCAGTGATCCATTCTCTGATGATACAGTACAGCATATGGATAATGGGATCTTGATCATGGAGTGTGTGCTCTATAGGAATTGACCTCCACTGGTAATTGCTTTATTAACTGTCACCTGGGTCATACATCTTAGGAATGCCATTTAAGTATGAGTGTAAGTGTTGCCACCTCTGCTGTAGGCACTATGCCACAGCCATACTGTGTCATTTTTACTTTTTATTTAATTTTTCTCTTTATTCTGTCGAATATTCTTGATTCCAATTTGCACTCCTTCAACCATGTCACTTTTAGAGAGGTCTCTCGTGTTCAGCATTTGCATGATATTGCTGAAGTTATGTCAAAAGTGAATGCACACGTGTTTGTTGTTAAATTTGCACACATTTTAACATTAATTTTGTTTATCAAATTGACATATGCTCATGATTTAAGCCAAATGGTGATAAAGTTCATAACAAAAAACCCCTGTCCCCTGTAGGGGCCCTTTCCCTCCTTCCACTTCATGTAACTATTCCCCCCCCCCTTTTTTTGAGACAAATTCTTGCTCTATAGACCAGGCTGGCACCAAACTCAATGTCTTCTTGCCTCAGCCTCCTAAATGCTGAGATGACAAATATACACCACCATGCCTGGCTTCACACAGCTATTTCTTATCCCAGAGACAACCCCTCCCAATGTTTCATCTGTGCTTTTCTGTAAACTCCATGTTTCTTTTGGAGTAATTTTTTAGTGGTTCCATAAAATACTGATGAAGACAGGTGGGAGACCAGTTTGAGATGGGGTCTCCAGATCTAATTAAGATAGGCTAGACCTTATAGTTATTTTTTTCTGAAAAATTATACCTTGTAACTCAAATAGGCATAACATGATACTAAATTATGATTTATTACTCATAAATAATTCATTTATACAACTTGATATTCCTAGTATTCTGAATTGCTGCTGTTAGCAAAGAGAAAAATTGCTCCCTCCAAGTTGCTCAAAGATAAAATCCTGGCAACTGTTTAGGTCGTTGTCTATTTCCTACCTACTCACAGTTCTTTCTGGGGTAGAATTATTTCTTTTAATTTTTTTGTGGTACTGGGGGATTGAACCCAGAGTTTTACACTTTTCGCAAGCACTGTACCACTGAGCCACACCCAAGCCCGTATTTCACTCTTTTATCTTTGAGACGGGGTCTCATTAAGTTACTCAGGCTGCCTCTATCCTTGAACTTGTAATCCTCCTGCTTTTACCTCCTGAGTTGCAGTGATTATAGGTTTGACCCACTGTGCAGGTCTGAGTTAGAATTAATGTGTCATTCAGGATATTTTGATGTCTCTGTAGAAGAAGAGTCCTGAGTGGCAAGTTTATTGTGGAGATGTAGGGCAATTAAATAGGAAGTTTGAAAACAGTTATTTTTGAGACTTAAACATGTTTTAAGATATGATGCCTGGATTCAGGGGGCTAATTCAGCCAAGATCTTCAAACAGAATGCTGTTGACCCCAGAAAGGACACATATACAGCCAAGTAATCTGTCAACTCAGCACCTACGGGGGGCTCTGGAGAAGCAGCTCCAGTTATATTCTAGTTATAACATCAACAAGATGAGAACATGAAGGTGGAGAGGTCTGTAAGAGGGAGTGGAGGTTCTTGGAGTGCCATGTTTTTGATTTTTTCGCTTGCGGTGCTGGGGATGGAAACCAGGGCCTCATGCACGCTAGGCAAGCACTCTACCACTGAGCTATAGGACCAGCCTGTGAGTGCCATGTTGTGAGTGGGCCTTGTTCTTGGGACCTGATTCCTTCTGCTCAGAAGGTATCTCTCTGTGTTTCCAGAACAATGGGCTTATGGGGCTCCATCTTGACATTGCATCCTTTCGTTTGGTACCTCTGGAGTCCAGCCTCATCAGCTAGCTGGCTTGGCTCCAAAGGGTGCCCCATGTACCGTATGGATTTCCCTCAGAAGAAAATGTTCTTTATACTGTCTTTGGCTTTGGGAGAACATTAAACCCATCAAGATCCAACCTGAGCCTTCACTCATGCTCACAGAATTATTTGCTACCGGATAGCACCAATGCTTATGGTTTTAGTTAGGACTCATTTTCCCTTGTGGAAGGTAGTTGAATGCACCTGTTGTTGTTGTTAGGTGCCATCAAGTTGATGTCCAACTCATAGTGACCCACATAGGGTTTTCAATGGCTGATAGTTTTGGGAATGCTTCAGTGGGAGTGGATTGCCACATCCTTCGCTCATTTTTTTGGTACTGGGGATTGAACCCAGGTTCTCAGAGTGTGAAGCAGTGTTTTTCCCACTGAGCTAAACCCTAGCTCTGAATGTACCTGTAACTCCCACTAAAGAAACTTTTTGATGATAACGTTTGTGCTGAATAAATCTTTTCCATTACAGTAAATAGAACTTACTCAGTTCAACATTTATCAAGAGAATGAATGAGTAGGGGTTGTATATCATAAAGCAGAGTGCTGCTTGTTTTCCCTGGACCATGAAGAAGTTACTTTTTATAGGTCTTGCTTTCCTTATCTGTAAAGCAAGGTAATAGTGCTGACCTCAAGGATGCAGTGAGCGTGGAAGTCAACACATGCAGATGCTTAGGTAATCATGGCACAAATAAATGGCAATTATCATCAGTTGTTGTTAATAAATTGCCATTTTACTGCTTTATCATAAGTTAAACTGTACCCTTTGGAAACCACTAGAAATTGAGGGCAAGTGTTTCCCATTGGTGTGATTTTGGTGTTGACATGTCATGTTTAGGGAATTGATGAAACAAGTCATTCTAGTGTCTTTACTGTCTTTTTTCCTGATTTTATCCTTTTTCCCTTTTTTCTTTTTCTTTTCTTTTTCTTTTCCTTTTTTTTTTTTTTTTTTGGCAGTACTAGAGATTGAAACCAGGACCTTGTGTGTGCTAGGCAAGCACTTTACTAAAGTACACCTTCCAGCTCCCCATCTTTGTTTTGATAGCAAAACAAAGTTTGATAAACTTCTTCCTCCCTTCCTCCCTCCCTGTGTCTTTAGAACATTTGCCATTAAGCTAGAGGTTGTGCTGGGGATGTAGGGATGAGTAAGACATCTACCTATCATTCAACATGCCTAGAAATCTGCACCATTAATTACAGATTTAATCACCAGTCTTGCAGGAATTTTTACAACCAGAAGTTTAGGATCTAGTGTCAAATTGTTCCTACTTTGTAATTGCTGCTCCCATTGTTCATTCCGTGATCAGAAGAGTTGTTCTGGTTGCTTATGGCTTAATGAATGAATTTGGTTTTAAAGTAAGAAACTGAGTATAGTGGAAAGAGTACCAAATTAGATGTCAGAAGATTTGAGGTCCCATCTTTGGAATTCTGGAAGTCATTTCAGTTAAAAAGATGTTTATGTTCACAGCAAAATTGAATGGTGATAGGAAGAGTTCCCACATACTACCTGCCCCTGCACATACATAGCCTCCCCATTATCATCATTCCCCACCAGAGCAGTACATTTGTTACTATCAATGAACTCACACTGACACATCATTGTCACTCAAAGTCCATAGTTTACCTTATGGTTTACTCTTGCTACTGTACATTCTGTGGGTTTGTACAAATGTTTGGTGATATGTATCTACCATTATAGCATTGTACAGAGTAGTTTCATTGCCCTAAAAAATTCTCTGTACTCTACCTAATCATCCCTCCCTCCCCTCCAATCCTTTAGTAACCACTGATCATTTTGCTGATAGTTTTGCTTTTTTCAGGACATCATCTATTTGGAGTCCTACAGTTTATAGTTTTCAGATAAGCTTCATTCACTTTGTAATATGCATTTAGGTTTCCTCCATGTCTTTTAATGGGTTAATTGTACATTTCTTTTCAGTGCTGAAAAATATTCCTTTGTCTGGATGTACCACATTTTATTTATTCATTACCTACTGGAGGGCATCTTGGTTGATTCCAAGTTTTGGCACTTATGAATAAACTTGTAAAAACATCCTTGTGCAAGTTTATACGTGATTTGGGTAAACAGAGTCACAAAGACGGGGTTTGATGACAAAAATATGTTTAGTTTTGTAGTATAGTGCCAAACTGCCTTTCATGGTGACTATACCATTTTACATTCCCACCAGCAATGAATGAATGTTCCTGTTTTTCCACATCCTTGTTTGCATATAGTGGTGTCATTGTTCTGGATTTTGGCCATTCTAATTGGCAAGTAGTGGTAGCTCACTGTTTTCTGTGTTCTTTTGTGTGTATGGTAATGAAGAGCTCTGTGAGGCTCTTCCAGCCCTAACAGCCTGTAGTTCTAAGGACTTGAGCCTTCTTTCTCATTAATTTCCATCCCATATGCCTCTCCTCAGGGAAGGGACACCATTCACCTTGGCTTACTGCTGCTGCTGAGGCACAAAATGGTCAGTTGTCTGAGACTGACTATGATCTGGCATGTGTCCTTGCCCTTTCAGACTGAGATTTTCTTCTTTTTTGGGAGAAGGTGTTGTTTTTTGAGACAGGGTCTCAAAACTCAGGCTGGCCTTGAACTTGCTAATATAAACCTGGCTGGACTTGAACTCTCAATCCTACTGCCTGGGCCTCCTGGGTGCTGAGATTACAAGTGTGTGCCACCATGCTTGGCTGGAAGAGATATTTTAAGCTTTGCCACAATAAAGGAAAGTGAAGAAAAAATTACAAGACAGTCTCTCTCCAGCCTTTCTCGACCTGGATTCTGTAAGAGAATTAAGCCCCAACCACCTGAGAAAAGTATTGTGTACAGTGGAAAGACTTTTGTCCCGTGTATCAAGATTAGAAATAGCCATGCCTAAGAGAATCAAGGAAACTCAGTCCTATCATTTTCTGTGCTCTGAGGTTCAGATGAGGAATCCTGGGTGAGAAAGCTTGCAAGACTAAGTACTATCCTTTGGGTTAATTGCATGCAGATTCTGTATTTATTTGTTTTTTCAGGCATCTCTTAAATAAGTATTTGATGGAATAAGGTTGTTTGCCATGTGTTATATGTGTCCTCCCTCTCCCAACCTTGTAGTTTTTAAAGTTTCCTTTGCATCTGGGTTCTGAATTTACTCTTATGAAAATATGTATCCTGGGAGGTGCTTTTGGACACGTGAAAACTAAATTGGCAGAATGGCTGAACATCTATTCTGCACACTGCTGTGGTCCATGTGGGCTAGAGCCCACAGTTTGTCAGGGGAATGCAGAAAGCAGAGAGAGGAAGATGTGGAACATAGGTCCAGGAATCTGGCAGCAAAATTGTGGTCCTTGTATCAGGCATATAAAAGAATTTATACCAGACACTAAAGTTATAACAGAGAGTATAGAATAGATTTATTAAAGATTGTTGTTGTTAGGTGCCATCGAGTCGGGTCTGACTCAGAGCGACCCTATGTACAACAGACAAAACACTCCCTGACACTGTGCCATGCCTAGTGCTATTGGCAGTGTTTCTCTACTATTTATAGGGTTTTCAGTGGCGGATTGTTTTGGGAGTACGCTACCAGATCCTTCTCCCTAGCCTGCAGCTCCTGATATTCCCAGGGAGTCTCCCATCCAAGGACTAACCAGGCCATCCCTGCTTAGCTTCCGAAATCAGGCAGGATGGGATGCCAGGGTGCTTTGTCTGTACACTATTGCACCGTTGTTGTTACGAGCCTTGCCGTCGAGTCAGTATCTGACTCATAACGACCCTACATACAATAGGGGAAACACTATTGTCAGTGCTTCTCTGCTGTTCATAGAGTTTTCTAAGGCAGATTGACTTTTGGGAATGGGTTGCCAGGTCCTTCTCCCAATTACACCATAAGAATGCATTTTTACCAAATCACAGCAGTACAGTCTGTGTCAATCACAGAAATGAAAGATTGTGTTTGCACCAATCACAGCAATCTGTTTTCTGGGCTACCAGAGGAAGGCTTCACCCTCTGGCCTGTGTTTGTCCCAGCATCATGTAGAGTTCATGGGAGTTTGTGATAGCAAAAAGTCCAGTATGGGCCAGACCTGGTGGAATATGTCTATAATCCCAGCGGCTCAGGAGGCTGAGGCAGGAGGATCACAAGTTCGAGACTAGAGGCAGTCTGTGTAATTTAGCGAGACCCTGTCTCAAAAAAGTAAAAAAATGGGCTGAGGGTGCAGCTCAGTGGTCCAGCATGCGCAAAGCATGCAAATGGGAGTCCCTGGGCTCAAGGCATCTGTGAAGTGTTCCGAACCACTGGTGCTGGTGTAAAGGTGGCTTAGCTGGGAGTTCCTTACTCAAAGCAGCCAGGGTAGCAAGGGAAAAGACTAAACAGCTGCCAGTTAGAAAGTCAGATAGCACACCATTAAGAGATAATTACAGAGGACTGAGATACCTGGAGAAGCTTAGGTAAATCTGTAAAGGAACTTGAAATAAACTGGGTTTCCTGGGTGAATCTGCATAACAGTACTTCTGTTCCCAGGGGAAAGTAAAGAAGCCAGAAAATAGGAGAAGTAAGCAAGCTTTTACAGGAAAAAAAGTACCTTGGACAGAGAGAAAGTGGCAGACCAAGATAAGGGAGAGGCGTGCTTATGGCTGCTAGAGAAAGAAGAGAAACGCAAAGGGCAAGTGAGGAGGAAAGAAAAGAGGGAAAAGAAAGAGTGGGCGCATGTTGCCTCTAGTTTTATTCAAACTAGGGCACGCCCAATGTGACATCAGCCCTGGGCACCCAACTCTCAGAGCCTAGTGTGATGTGGACCTAGGGCCTTTGATTTGTAAATGGCCCAATGGCTTGGATAGGTTATGGGGCCCATTAAAAAATATCCTTCCAATGTCCTCATAGATGCATGTGGCTTCTTCATCATGGCAGAAAGGCAGGAGCCATTTTCAATCCTCTTTTCCTCCAAATTGCCTGCTAATGCCTAACCTAACCTGCCTGTCAGCAGGATGATTTGTAAACCAAGGTATACTAAGTACTGTGGGCCACACTCTGCTAAGAGAAGTCTCTGCACAATGCCTGTGCCTAGTTGTGGGAACTCAGTAATAGGACTTACAGATGGAATATTCTAGTCCTGTTTGCATGGGGAGGAAAGGTGAGGGGTGAGAGATGGAAGAATGAGGTACCTGTTGAGAAGGTGAGGAGGCAAATTCCTCCAAAGCCTGGAACCTTTGAGGAATTGCCAGTGGTTAATTTAGTGTGGTAGGAACACAGGGGTGGGGCTTGTGTAGGAGGAGCTGCAAGGAGCTAAGCTGGAGAGGAGGTTGGGGGGCAGTCAATGCAGGGCTGGCCGCCCTGGCGTGGAGCTGAGGTTCTGTACAATACAGAGCAGGTCACTGGAGGAGGAGGCTAGATTGCAGCTTGACGTGATGTGCATGTCAGATCTTGCCACAGGGGCCCTATGAAGGACAGAGTAGGGTGCCCTGCTGGGTGGCTGGGTCAGATGTTTGGAGAATGGGAGACTTCTGTGAGATTGTGGTGTCAGTTGGATGGAGAGGAGAGGAGAGGATTCGGAAATGATGGTACCTATCAAGGTAGCTTCAGTGGCCTAAGAATCTTAGGCAATTGGTCTAAATGGGTCTCAGGAGGGTAACAGCTTACGTTCACTGCTCAGTTTCCACCTAGGCTTATCAAAGGTGCTCTGATGAGCTGTTTTCATTCAAATAGTCCACATAGGTAGTAAAGCTAATCTCATTTGGGCACTTATTTTGTGCTAGTGATTTTATAAGCCCTGTGTATGTTTTTGTCAAATTCTCAAAGCGACTCCATGAGGAAATGGAAGCAGGGAGGGGTTAGTAATGCCTCCAAGATCACACAGCTGACACACAGCGAGGTGGGTTGGAGCCTGGGCTCTCTGGCTCCAGCACAGTCAGTCCTCCTATGCATGCAGGATGAGCCCAGCCTGGCCAAAGCCTTCCTGGACCTTCTGAGCAGGGATGGGAGGCCACTACTACTCCTTTGACCTGGACAGGGAACAACTGCCCAAAGGACTGCTGATCTGTCAGAGCCAATAGAAGAATTGCCTTTAATGTGGTCCATAGGAGCCCTTAGTAATGTAACACTATGGGCAAGTTTTGGTGATTTAGTTTAAAAAAAAATAATGAAAGATTTGTAAGAGGTGGAATTTAGCTAAATTTGCCCAGTAACTTTAAATGCTACTTTTTATAGATCTCATCATTGTGGGTTAAATTCTGTCTTTGATTTTAGTTTTTAAATTTAGTCCTTTTATGTATCCCTAGAGGGTAAATATTCATTTAAAATGAAAATTCCATGAAAGGAAAACAGTGATTAAATATTTATAAAACAATTAAAAATTCTTTTAAGGCCTTATTTAATTTTTATTTATTTATTTATTTATTTATTTACTTGCTTCAAAACATGTAGAAAAACTTAGTTGCTCATACAACCATTTACATGGTTAAGAGACTTCTGAATAGTCAGGCTTTTGCCTCAGTGGCTTCCCTTTTCTAGTCATGGTGCCACCTGACACAGAGCCGTGTAACTTGAGAGAGGCTGTGTTTTAGAGTCTACTGTTGGACTTAGTCCCTTTGTATTTTTTAATTGTTGTTGTTGGAATGAGCATTTAAAAAGCAGCTTAAAATAAATTTATTCTGGCAGATGTAGGGTGGAGCCATCGGGGAGCTGGGGAAGCAGATGTGGTTCGAGAAAGAAGTGGTGGCTGAGTAGCTGAGCAGGGTGTCTGTGGGCCTGGCCGTGGGCTCAGCACCTCTGTAATAATTCAGTAGTAGGGCGGTCTTGGGAGATGTGGACCAGGAATGGGAGTAAGAAACTTTGTTTGTTGACAGGGCACTACCTACTAGCTTTGTGACTGTGTAACACATTGAGTCGCTGAGCCTCTTTGATCATCTGTTGTTAGGTGCCGTGGAGTCAAGTCTGACTCATAGCAACCCTATGTACAACAGAATGAAACACTCCCTGACACTGTGCCATGCCTGGCACTATTGTCAGTGCTTCTCTGCTATTCATAGGGTTTTCAATGGCTGATTGTTTCGGGAGTACATTGCCAGGTCCTTCTCCCAAACCTACAGCACCCGGTATTCCTAGGCAGTCTTCCATTCAAGGATTAACCAGGCTGAACCTGCTTAGCTTCTGAGATCAGGCAGGATCGAACTCTAGGGCAGTACAGCTGCAGGACTGATCATTTGTACAAGGAGAGAAAGCCCCTGGGAAGGGCCTGAATCAGTCTGCCCTTCCTTACCTTAGGCTCTTCCTTCCAATCCAGGGCACTTTGTCACTCCCTTCTATCACTTGGGTAAAATTGCTCCAAGTGCAGATTTTCACATGGGCTGGTTAGGTATGAAAATGATTGAAATGGACAGCTTGGGAACATGGCACACATTTGTCACCCACTTGAGATGCCAATCTTGCCTAATTGAAGAAAACCTCTCCTCATGTTATGATATGTCACCCAACATGAATGAATTTGTCATAAAGCTGATGGAACAAAACAACAAGGCTTGGCATACATGTACAGGCATATCCACATAGGCAGTAAGCACAGGGCTAGTATTATGTGTGCACGTGCTAGGATGGCTCTGCTGGTTATTTTATTTTATTTTATTTTTTGGTACTGGGGATTGAACCCAGGTCCTCATGCTTGTATGCTTTGCAAGTGCTGTACCACTGAGCTGCACCCCCAGTCCATTTTTCACTTTTTTCTTTTTAAAGATATTTCTAAGTGTTTATTACTATCATTTCACTATATTAGAATGACTTAACAGCCAACTTTGTTCAAATTGCAAATAAAGACTGACAGTGAAGTTATAGAATACTATTAAAAGTGATCAGAAAACAGAGGTAAAGTTGGCGAAAAATATTATTCTATTTGTTTTGTAAACTGGTAAATTTTTATTAATCTTCTGCTTCACACAGATTTGTTGTTGTTGTTAGGTGCCCTAGCGTGGAGTCGACCCTATGTGCAACAGAAGGAAATAATCTTCAAATCTCTGCCAGGCACATGACCTTTGTTATGTTAAGTCCCTCTCTGCAGCCACTATGTGAATCCATCTAGATGAGGGTCTTCGTTTTCCTCCTTGACCTGTCACTCTCCCAAACACCATGTCTTTCTCCAGGGGTTGCTCCCTCCTAAGAACCTGTCCAAAATGCGTCAGACACAGTCTAGCCATCCTTGCTTCCAAGAGCATTCTGGTTGCATTTCTTCTAGGACAGATCTGCAGATTTAGGATACTGTATTTCCATAATAAAAAAGATGAATACAAGAGACAAGTATAGCAACATTTTTTATTTTTTGAGACAGGGTCTCACTAAATTGCGCAGACTGCCTCTGATCTTGAACTTGCGATCCTCCTGCCTCAGCCTCCCGAGTTGCTGGGATTACAGGCATGCATGAAGGTGCCTGATGCTCTGCTGGTTACTCAAACATCACTTGGTGATCAGCCACTGCCCAACCCCCTGACCTCTGCCTTTGGTTTTCCCTCTCCTCAGATCCTCTGGATATATCCAATGGCCAACTATTGAAAGGGCCAGTGCTTGGTGTGGGCTCTAGGACCTGCCCTACATGGGGAGCAGACACTTTTCCTGATGACTGATGGAGGCCGAAGTTCTGTTGTTAGATATGTAGCTTGTTATCTTTGTGTATGAATCCATTATTTTCATGTACACAGGTGGATATTGGAAGAGGTTTTTTGCTAGGTGAGACTATTTTCAAGGTGAGACTATTTGAAGTAACAGTTGTTCTCAAATACAGCAGCCTTGTTAATATGTAGCTTATCTATTTGAAGTTAGAACAAAACAACTCGATAATAATTCATTTTAAAGCAATTAAAAACCAGTAAATTGAAAGGATTAATTTATTCAGCAGACATTTATTGATGACATACTCTATGCTTGGAAAAAATAATAACTTCTTCCAAATGTAATACTGATGTGCCACAGCTTGCTATTGCTTCTGGTACTTGTAGCTCCCTGTACCCACTTTGGTTCTTGTTTTATAGGTTCTGGAACATGAAAGAACTCCCCGGAGTGACACAGCTTGTGAGTGGCAGAGGTTGAGTTTGAACTTAGGTGTAAAGATTCCAGAGCCTCTGGCCTTCAACCTTGTTCCCACTGGGTATGTCCAAGAAAGGGCAGAATAAGACAGCACCACCAGTCTTACCATCCCAGTGAGAGGAGCTATACATAAACATGCATAGTCCCCACAATACCCTGTTACTTAAAATAAAAACAAAACAAACAAGCAAAAACCTTTACCTTTTTTTCTTCTCTGGAACTGTTTGCAACACATGAAGTCTGAAAAGGGAGTCAAAAGACAGTAACAATTCATATACTAGTGTGGGCCTGAGGATGACGCAGGGCATGCCTTCTACTTCTCCTTTGACCTTGAGCCTCCACTGCCTTTTGCCTGGATTTAACAGTGAAATTCTCCTCTGTCCTGGCACAGCCTTTGGATGTTAAACCTCAGACCTCCTGGAGACATTCTGTGGCTGCCTTTACCTGGGGGTGTTAGCTACTGGACTGGCGTGAAAGAAAAAAATATCAGTAACACTTGCTAAAGCATTGTAAGGAAGACTTTCTTCAAGACCATAGAGATAGGTGTGTGGACTATAGCACAACAGTCTTTCAGTGGAGGGTGGGGAGATTGGGCTCAGCTCCAAACACAGAATGGGGAAGTGGGTATTCATAGCCAAGGAGTAGAGTGGGGGTCAGTGGAGAGAAAATTAGTAAGAGAAAACATCAGTGTTAAGGGAGCTTCTGGCTAAACTGAGCTGACAGCATTTCTACTGAAGACAGGCCAGAGTGATCAGAGGACACCTGTGGGAAGATGGAGGATGAGGAATCCACTGTACCTGGAGTCCTAGGCCAGAGGCCTGCCCTAGGTGCCTTTTGGGGGGTTTGGAACAGGACATTGTAAAAGCTGTCAGTAAGATTCCTCAGTTACTCTTACTTTCGTACCTTAAACTTTGAAGGGGGATGAGATAGGTTACATGCAGAGCTAAGCAGGAATCTGATCCATAGTTTTAAGGCAAAGGAGATAGATGCAAAATGAAGGCAAAGATGCCAGGCTTTTATCCTCCTTTTAGTTACCTTGTGGGCCCAAGTGAGGAATCAGTGCTTTTAAGCAAAAGGTTTTTTTTTTTTTTGAGGTAGAGTCTCATTATGTAGCCCAGGCTGGCCTCAAACTCATGATCTTCCTGTCTCAGCCTCCCAAATGTTGACATTATGGGCATATACCACCATGCCCGTTAAGTATGTGTTATATGATTAGATATTGAGAATGATCAGATTTTGAGGGTAGGGTTTGTGGCTAAACTGACTTATCAGGGTTCTTTGCTAGAACAGATTTCTCTCTCTTCTATCTTCTCTTCTTTCTTCTCCTTCTTCTTCCTCTTTCTCTTTCTCTCTTTCTCTCTCTCTTTCTCTCTCTCCCTCCCTCCCTCCCTCCCTCTCTCTGTCTCTCTCTCCCCGACCCCTCTCTCATCTGTTTATGTAGCCCAGGCTGACCTCGAACCCATAATTCGTCTGCCTCTGTCTCCTGAGTGCTGGGATTACAGGGATATACCACTGTGCCTGGTTAAAACGAATTGACAAGTCACATCTGGGCCTAGTGGAAGATTTAGAACACTGAATAAACTTTGGCCAAGCAAAGAGTCTTTTGTCACTGGGGAAGGGGCAGATGTGCTAAAAATGATTTTAAATAATAGCTCAACATAGTCCTAGAAAATGAACTTTCTGGAACTGAAAGTATAGAATCAGATGGGTTTGATCTGCTTTTCTGAGACCAAAAGAAACCATGACAAAGAGGGTACTGCAGGTGAGCTGGGGCATCTCTGTTGGCCTAAAGTTCTGTGTCTGGCTATGGAGAAGCTCCTGGTAGGTAAAGGGGTCTCATGGCCAGAGCCTTTCCTGATGGTTGAACTGTGTGGAGAATGTGTTCCTGCCTTCCTGTCTGTCCAGTGATATTGGGGGAACTGCTGTCCATTTCATTATCTAGTAGTGTGCAGGGGTGCACTCAGCCAAAAAAAGTAAAGATTACTTAGGTGCTCATTACAAAATCATATTATAAAAGTAGTGCATAATTTTAGGGAAAAAAGGGACAACAATCCTCCACTCTTCCATACCCTAGCCATTTTAATATTTTTTTGCTCATCACTATAACCTTTTATTGTGTGTATGTGGCGCTCAGGATTAAATACCCAGAGTCTTATGCACTTGTGTATGCCAGGCAAGTGCTCCACTACTGAGCTGCAACCCCAACTCCTTTTTTATTTTTTATTTTGAGGCATGATCTCATTGAGTTTCTCAGGCTGACTCTTCACCTTTAATTTGTGATCCTCCTGCCTCAGCCTCCTGAGTCACTGTGATTACAGGCATGAGCCATGGCACCTAGCTTAGAACTTTTAAAAATCCATTTGAAGAATCATATAGCTATGGTCATATTATAAATTTAGTTTTATATTGTGCTAGTTTTGGTGACTTTATTACAAAAAGATCTTTTAGAGGTTTAAGTTATTTCCTCATACCAAGATGAAATAAGCTTTTTTCTGTAGCTTATAAAAGTTCTATGTGGTGTGACTTTAAAAAATAAACGTACTGAAAGCCAGTAGTTGCTTTTCAATTTAGAAGGCCACTGCCACCTTTATTTTTGTCTCCACCATGGCTTTTCCTGCATAGATTGCAGTAAGCTTTTTGTCTGTGGTGTTTCTCTTGGAAAGAGTGGGATTTTGTGTGGAGGGTAGGGAATGGCAAGATCAGTTGCTGACACTTGAGAGATGCCTTTAAAAATAGCCCCATCATTGCAGTCCCATGGCCTCAGTCTTGTCCTGCAGCCTCGTCCCGCAACCTCGTCCCCCCTGTGTATCTGGATCATCTTCAAAGCCCCCTCTGCACAGTCAAAGTCACGGCATCTTCAGGAGGAAGAGAGAGGAGTGGGGTTGCTGGAAGCTGCCCTGCTTTGATTTTGGAGCATGACAAGTTACGCTAGTGGAATGTAGACATTTTAATATTTAATAGTATTTTGCATCTCTTTCTCCTTGGTTACCTGTGTCTGGTTAAAATACTTTCTTCAGAGAACTGGAGGAGAAAAGTTACTGGAAGAAAGCAGAGATGTGTTAGACTCGTCTCTGTTTTCTTTCTACCCTATTGATGGAGTTTTAGCAGTTGGTTCCCTGAGATAACAAGGAAGGTAGTTGATTTTCTCATCTAGTACTGCCTTGTACTGTACCAGTTCATTAGAATTTGTTCATCTTATGTATTTATATTTTTAAAAATATATGATGTTATGTGATTCCATTTATGTCAACTATCCATAGTAGGTAAGTGTATGGAGGTAGACAGTAGCAGTGGTTGCCTAGGATTGGGGGTATTGGCAGTAGTGAGAGGTCACTTCTAAGGGGTGGGGAGTTTCTTTTGGGGGTGGTGACAGTGTCTTAAAATTAAGTGTGGTAATGATTATGCAACTCTCAGTGCACCCAAAACCATTGAATTGTACTCTTTACATCTGTGTATTGTGTAGTGTCTATATGATATCTCACTGTTCTAACAGTGAAACTGTTAGAAAGAGATATATATGAATGTATGCATGCCCACTGCAGTACTAAACAGAACAGTTAATCTACAACCCACTGGAAGGGCATGTCCCTTAAACAGAGAACACACAAAAAGACAATGCTTTATGCATAATAATAAATGGAGATTCAGGCATCTGAAGGTTATTTTTAATTTTTTAATTTAATTTATTTTGCAAGGATGGAATGCTACTCAGTAATGAACTGGAGTGAGCTAGACATGATGGCACACACCTTAAATCCTAGAGACTCCAGAAATGGGGGTAGGAGGACCTCAGGTTTGAGGTGAGAGGCAGCCTGCGTAATTTTAGCAAGACCCTGTCTGAATTTAAAAAATAAAAAAAAGGGACTGCTCAGCGGCAGAATGCTTGCAAAGTATACATGAAGTCCTGGGTTCAGCCCCCCCAGTAACACACACACACACACACACACACACACACACACACACACACACACACACACACTAGTGTCCTGGCTCACAAGAGCTGGTTGTTAAATATTCAGGATTTCGGCAAGCTGGTTGACATGAAGTTGGTGGCTTGAAGTCAGCAATGGGGTAAGTGTCTTTACACTATGGAACCTGGCAACTGCTGCAAGTCAGGGCCTTTTTTTGTCCCAGTGAGCCAGTGAACCATTTACCATGGCATTACTGCCCCACTCTGCTGTACTTTACAGCACAGGAAGTCGGCTTTCCTCCAGGCAGTTGGTAAAGAGCTGTGTTTAGGAGACTTGCCATGATGGGGGTGAGGAGGATTGGCTGTGGGACTCTGTTTGGGGCTCATGTTCCTGCTAACTTGTCTCTTTTGGATCTTGAGGCTAGCCTGAGAGGTCTTCTGTTTTTTTTTTTTTTTTGAGGAGCTGTGCTCTGTGGAATATCTTCTAGTCATCACTGATTGCTTTTTTAATGGCCATTCTGCTTTTGAGAAAAATTTGATTTCTAAATCCTGGGACCATGTTTGTTAATTAGTGCTACTCTTTCACTTGGAAGCTGCTCTTTCACTTGTGAATTCCAGATAAAATGTGTAACACTAATTTGTGAAGCTAAGCAATAGAATCCACTTTACTTTGCATTCATCTTTTTCAATTAATTCAATCTGACTTAGGCATAGATATCTAAATTTTTTTTATAGACAAGAAATATCTGAATTATTCATATCCTTTCCATTATGAGCCAGGGACATTGGTCCCTTGATAAATCAGTGCTACACATCTTACTGCTGTTCCTGTTTGTCTACATCTCTCAATGAGATTAGTGATTAGATAGCCACACTGGAAGTTGTAGAAGTAATAGAAATTTTGGGAAAACCTCAAGTGATAGAAGTGGCTAAAGTTTAAACCCAATATAATTCTCTTTTTGTCTACTTGGTTCAGATTTCTTTAATTAGTTGATTTCCTTTTTTCATTATTGGAGGTTGAATCCAGGGGCTGGCATGCAAGTTCTTCACTGCTGAGCCACACCCTGTTATGGTTTGGTCCTAAATTGTCCCCCAAAGGTTATGTTGAATGGTCCCCAGCTGATGGTACTGTACTGGAAGGTAGTGGAACTTTGGGAGGTAGGACTTTGGTGGAAGTGATTCCCTAGGGGCAGGCCTTTGGAGGTTTTTACCCCAGACCTGCAGCCCTCTGGCCCTGGTCCTCCATGCTGTGAGGTCATCTAGCACAGTCCCTGCTGCCACTATGCCTACCCTGCCACCATTATGGGTTGTGAGCTCCCAATAAACCTCTTCCCCCATAAGTTTGTTTTGGTTGTTTTTTGTGCTACAGCATTGACAACTGACTAATAAACACCTCCATCCTCTTTTTTATTTTTTATTTTGAGACAAAATCTTGCTAAGTTATGCAGGCTGCCTCTGGCCTTGAACCTGTGATTGTCCTGCCTCAGCCTCTTGAGTAGCTCAAGGCATGTACCACCATGCCTGGCTTGATTTTTTATTTTTATTAAAAAAACATAGCTAGATGGCCTGAGTATTTTATTAAATTTTACTAATATTTGGTTTGTGTAATGTTTTTCTGTGTAATGATCAAAATGAAATTTCAACCAAAGCTTTCCTTTTCTTTCTTTCTTTTTTATTTATTTTATTTTATTTTTTTTGGTGGTACTGGGGTTGAACTCAGGGCCTCACACTTGCATACTCTGCAAGTACTGGACCACTGAGCTGCACCCTTAGCCCATTTTTTTTTTTTTTTTTTACTTTTTGAGACAGGGTCTCACTAAGTTACGCAGACTGCCTCTGGTCTTGAACTTGTGATCCTCCTGCCTCCACCTCCTGAGCCACTGGGATTACAGGGATGCCCCACCGCTCCTGGCAACCAAAGCTTTTCTGAGAATGGATCTTTCCCCAAATGGAAACGTATCCATATATATTTTTTTTTGAGAATAACTATTGTAAAATTCAATTAGTATATAGAAAATAAAGTTGATGCTTAATCCTATCTTCCAGAGGTAAATGAGATACTTTTATGTCAACTTGAAATGATACCTGTGATGTATTACGTGCAAAAGGCAAGTTACAGTGCAGTATGATCTGATTGAGGGGCTGGGATTTAGCTCACTAGGTAGAATGCCACTCTGCAGTCTCTGACATCCTGAGTTCCGTTCCCAGCACTGCAAAAACAAGACATGGCAATCCACTCCCAAAGCAATCCTAAAATAATCAGCCATTGAAAACCCAATAAGGGTCACTGAGTCGCATACGATTCGACAGCACCTAAGGACAACAATGATGATCTGATTTACATGTGGAAATCATACCATCAAATATGGAAGAATTTATACTCTTAACAAAAAAAAATTTTTTTTTTTTTTTTTTTTTGAGGTACAGAGGGTTGAACCCAGGGCCTTGTACTTGCATGCTTTGCAAGTGCTGGACCACTGAGCTGCACCCTCAGCCCATTTTTTTTCCTTTTTGAGACAGGGTCTTGCTAAATTATGCAGACTGTCTCTGGTCTCAAACTTGCAATCCTCCTTCCTCTGCCTCCTCAATCACTGGGATTACAGGTATGCGCCACTGCACCTGGCTTAAAAATGTGTATTTGTATGTGCATATGAATAAGAAAAAGACACTTTCCTAATGGCTATATCCTTATATATATGCACCATAATTTATTTAACCCATCCTGTCTTGATGGATACTTAGGATATTATAGTTTTAGAATTCTAAATAGTTATGCAAATAGAATATACAGCAATGTAGTTCTGTATAGTAATTTGTGTTAATTTCCCATTGCTGCTATAACAAATGACCACAAATTTAGTGGCTTAAAACCATGCAAAGTTATTATCTTATATTTCTGGAGATCAGAAGTCCACAGTCAATCTCAGTGACCTAAAATCAAGATGCTGGCAGGATGGTGTTCTTTCTGGAGATTTTAGAGAGAATCTATTTCTTTGCCTTCTTCAGCTTCTAGAAGCTGCCTTTGTTCCTTGGCTGATAGACTCCATACATCTACAAATTACATCACTCCAACCTGTGCTTTCATTGTCACATCTCCTTTTCTGGCTCTCCTACCTTCCTGTTTCCCTTATAAGAACTATTGAGATTTCAAGGTCCACCTGGATAATCCAGTATAATTTCCCCATCTCAAATTCCTTAACATCTGTGAAGTTCCTTTTGCTGTGCAAGGCAACATATTCACAGGTCTCGGGATTAGGATGTGGACATTCTGGGGAGCATTATTCTGTTTACTATGTAATTTAAGCTAATGGTTAACTATAGTAAACTTGCTTATTTTGTTTAACCTGTGTTCATGTCTGAACACTAGGATTTAGGGCTAAAAGATGAATGATACAGTTTCTGCTTTTCAAGGGTTTATATCCTTGAAGGGAGAGGGGATACTCATAAAAGAATGTACGGGTTTGGAGGATCTATAGGCCATTCATTTATAGTGGCTGAACC
This sequence comes from Pedetes capensis, assembly GCA_007922755.1. Taxonomy (NCBI): domain Eukaryota; kingdom Metazoa; phylum Chordata; class Mammalia; order Rodentia; family Pedetidae; genus Pedetes; species Pedetes capensis. Next base: position 60,954 of record VMDO01002034.1, read on the forward strand.
TCGGGTACAAGGTGGGAGATGGCTAGAAAGGAAGATAATGGGTAAGTCTGAGCCAGATCAATAAATCCTTCTGTGAGTTTATGAAATGGTCTTCTGTCTTATGGATTATAGCTTCTTATCCCAGGGTTAGAGGAAAGATGCCAGGGGTTCCTATGCCACCTGACCTTACATGTAAAATTTTACGTTTATGTATATTTTGCTATGGAGAAGGTCTATGATACTCATCAGATTTTTTATGGGGTTTATGATCCAAAAATTCAGTGTGATAGCTGTGGTTGATGGGATGTCTTCAAAAGACTATATATAGGGAAATAACATGATTAAACTTGTGCCTTGGAAAACTGGCCCTGGATGGGGATAAGAGTATGAGGAGAGGCAGAGATATCCTTAGGAACAGGGCTTCAAGTCCATGAAAAATTGGGTTCAAGTTTGGGTGTAAGTTCAACATTTTAAAATTTAGAAGATTTGGGTTCAGATAATGTTCAGGTTTAAAGACTATGTGTACATAGCAGGGCTTCAAACAGAACCCAGACCGGATCCCTGAACTTATTCCAGTTAGCATTAAATTTAATTTAACATTAAATTGTTTTTTTTTTTTTGAATTGGAACCTGAACCCAAACCCAGTGAAAAATTGGGTTTAGATTCAGCTTTTAATGTTTTTTTCACTCATATCATTAGCTATTTTATTATACATAAAAATTGAAAAAATATTAAAGCAAGCTTTAGGATTTAATCTTAAACATGGGATTAAAATTTTAAACCTAAACCTGTATACAACCTGAACCCTCAACATTTTAATATACTGAATCCACACCTGAACCTGAACCCAATTTTTCATGAGTTTGAAGACATGCTTAGTAGGTCCCACAGTAATGGGTGGGTGAGGACGAGGGTGGGGCTGGCTGTAGGGGCAGAGTGGTGGGACTGGGCTTGAGGTAGGTGGGGCAGGGAGAACTGGCAGAACTTGAGTAACCTCACGAATGGGCAGGGTGGAGGATAGCTGGCCAGAGGTCTGGGCGGATGAAGGTGGATTTAGGGAATAAAGAAGGGTGAGTAGGTTTGAGGATTGTCATGGAGTGGAAGGTGATAAACTCAATGCTGGGCACTCTTCCTCCTCAGTAAAGCTAAACCTTCTAAAATGTGCAGGATATAGGTTGGGAAGTTTTTTGAGACAAAGTAGTAACAGCTAGTAACGTTTTCTTTTAAAATTTACAGGACAATTTTCACAAACCTAATCCTATTTTATCCTATGGCAATCTGGAGAGAGGTGTTAGGTGAATTGCAGCTGACACATGAGGATGATAATAATAATAATTATAACTACTACTATTATTGTTGTTAGGTGCTGTCCAGTCAATATCCGACTCATAACAACCCTACATGCAACAGGGAAAACACTATTGTCAGTGCTTCTCTGCTGTTCATAGGGTTTTCAATGGCAGATTGATTTTTGGGAGTGGGTTGTCAGGTACTTCTCCCACATAACTATTATAGATAATACATATTGAACATTTACTATGGCAGGCTAAGTTTTGGGCACTCTGCATTTACAAACTCAAGTCATTCTCAAAGTACCCCTATAAGAGAATTGTTATCCCATTTTATAGCTGAGACAGCATAGTTCCAGAGAGGTTGAATAATGTGTCCTAAGTCACACAGCCACTGAGGGGTGGAGCTAGGCTTTGAACTCAGACAGTTGGGACTCTTGGGCCCGTATCAGGCCCATCACTGATGGGTTTGGCATGTATTGACCCTTGTCAGTCCCAGACCCTATGTCCTTCCACTCTACTATGCTGATACTCCAGGGAGGCAGGGAGTTGAATGGGCCACACAGGAGCTACCCACAAGGGTATTTTTGTTTCAAATCCAATGGTGAGAAGAAAGGGACCCCAGAAGAGGGTGGTTGGGGCCATGTCAGCACGGAGTTGAGAGCTGTGGCATTCCTGGGGTCTGCAGGGTGAAGTAGGGGGATTGGGCCATCTCCATGGGCAGAGGATTCCGTGCAGGGCTTTAACCCAGGGAGTCCCGTGTTCCTGGAGAGCCAGGCTGGAGAGAGAGGCCCCGGACATGGTCAAGCAAGTGTGGTTCCCTGGGCATCTATGGCCTGATCCAGATAGTTTGAGAAATTAGTGATTGGTCCCGGAACCTGTGGGAGCCAGAAAGTGGGAGTCAGAAAGCAGGCTGGGACTGCCTCACAGGGGCATCTGTGACCCTGAGAACTGGCTTATATCTGGACCTGCTGGCTACGCATGCCGGTGATCAGGATTCTGAAATGCAGGCAGGATTGGCAGCCTCTCAGGGTCTGCACACCCTTGGTCAGGTGCCAGGCTTTGCATTATTTGCCTACATTAGCCTTTGTAGAGGGTCACCTGTCAGGTGGGGAAGGAGCTGGGATGGCAAGTCTCACTTGCCAGGCTGCATACTGGGCTGGACAGGAGCACAGAGACCATCTCTAGAGGGGAAGCAGTGTGGCATGCAGAGAGCAGGCCTTGCACAGGGTGAGGACTGAGTTCCCAGGTCCAGGAAGACACAGCATCTAATAGGAAGACTGGAGTAGTGCTTGATAGAAGAGGAATGAGCCAGGATATCACAGAGGGATATTTTGTTTACTAAAGCACTTATGTGGTGTTGGTTTCAAAGTCCTTTAAAATTGGGGACTTTAATGTCAAGTAATTGGCTCTTTATGGAAAGGTTTCTGTTACAAATGGGGAGCAAGTGATCTCAAATTCCAGCTGAACTCAGTTAAAAGGCCAAGCCATTGGCTTTCTGAAATGGAGGCTCCCTATTCTGTGGCTCTGTGACATGCCCCTTTCCCTTCTTCTCAAATCTTGTGTAGCTCATTAATACACTTTCTTCATCTTGTGTCATTTGCTGCTGTTTCCTAGGTCATTGGATTCCAGCCACTCTCCAGCCAAATCAGTGAATGTCCTGTTTTGCTTTTTGTCATTAATCAGTGTGCGCAATTCTGGACTTTCAGAAGCCTGCTGTGATGTTGAGGCAGAGGAAAGCAGATGTCAGGGTGGGAGTGCTTGAGAGGGAATGGAGAGGCCCAAGTCTTACCCAGCTTTGCTGGCCCCTACTCTGTGCCTGCCTTCTGGCTGCTCAGGAGGGCCACACACAACTGTGTCAATTGCCCAACTCCTGCTAGAGATGCTGCAAGGCCTCTTAAAGACCCTGAAGGAGGTATTGTTAAAGTCTTGAGATCTTGAAGTGGAAATTTAAACTCTTATATTTTAAAAAGTGTCATTAACAAGCCTAGGAGGTAGAGTTGTGAAATTAAACACTGACAAGATGCTTTAAACTCATGCAGAGGTCGTCGGGCGTGGTGGCACACTCCTGTAATCCCTTGGCTCAGGAGGCAGAGGCGGGAAGATCACAAGTTCGAAACCAGAGGCAGTCTGCATAACTTAGCGAGACCCTGTCTCAAAAAAAAAAAAAAAAAAAAAAAAAAAAAAAAAAAAAAAAAAAAAAAAAAGAAAAAAAAAAAGAAGAAAAAAAATGGGCTGGGGGTGCAGCTCAGTGGTCCAGCACTTGCAAAGCATGCAAGCGTGAGGCCCTGGGTTCAACCCCCAGTACCATAAAAAAACAAAACAAAACAAAAAAACTCATGCAGTGGTAGTAATTTGCAATCTTGAGAGAAGGTATCACATCTGCTTAAGATCCTGTGATCCAGTCATTGTGGATGCCTATCACATCACTGCACAGTGGTTTAAAAAAATTATATGGTTGTTGATGTTAGGTGCTGTTGAACCAGGTCCAACTCATAATGCCCCTATATACAACAGAATGAAACCCTTCCTGACACTGTGCCAGGCACACAACCACTTTTATGTTTAAGCCCATTGTTACAACCACTGTACCAGTCCATCTAGTTGAGGGTCTTCCTTTTCTTTTGTTGACCTGCCCCTCTGCTAAACATAATGTCCTTCTCCAGGGATTGGTCCTTCCTGACTGCATGTCCAAAATACGTAAATGCAGTCTAGCTGACCTTGGTTCCAAGGAGCGCTCTGGTTGCACTTCTTCTAGGATGATTCTGTTGGCTCTTTTAGCAGTCAGTGGTATATGCAATATTCACCATAATATGCACCGTAATTCAAAAGTATCAATTCTTCTCCTGTCCCCCTTATTCAATATCCAGCTTTCACAACCATGTGATGTGACTGAAAATACCATGCCAAGAGTTAGGCACATCTTCATCTTTAATGTGACATCTTTACTTTTCAACAGTTTAATGAGTCTTTCACTTTCTTGACTGCTGCTTCTGTAGGTGTTGATTGTAGAACCAAGTAAAGCAAAATCTTGGACAACTTCAATCTTTTCTCCATTTATCATGAACTTCTTTACTAACCCAGTTGTAAGGACTTTTGTTTCCTTGATGTTGAGGTGCAATCCATACTGAAGTCTATGTTCTTGGATCTTTTTCGGTAAATGCTTCAAATCTTCAGTTTCAGCAAGCAAAGTTGTGTCATCTGCATGACACAGATTGTTAATGAATCTTTCTCCAATTCCAATGTTGTCTTCTTCATAAAGTCTGTTCTCGAATTATTTACTCATGATAGAGATTGAAGAGATACAGTGAAAGGATACAGCCTTGATGCGCACTTTTCTTGACTTTAAACCAGGCAGCATTTCCTTGTTCTGTTCCAATGACTGCCTCCTAGTCCGTGTACACATTCCTCATGAGCATAATTAAGTGCTTGGTATTCCCATTCTACACAATGTTATCCATAATTTGTTGTGATCCATATAGTCAAATGCCTTTACATGGTCAATAAAACATAGATATCTTTCTGGCATTCTCTGCTTTTGGCTAAAATCCATCTGACATCAGCAATGATGTCCTTGGTTCCCCACTCTCTTCTGAATCTGGCTTGATTTTCTGGCAGTTCCCTGTCTATATACTGCTGAAGTCACTTTTGAATGGTCTTTAGCAAAATTTTACTTGCATGAGATATTAATAATGTCATTTGATAATTTCAGTTGGATCCCTTTCTTGGAAATAGTCACAAATATGGATGTCTTCCAGTCAGTTGGCCAGGTAGCTGTTGTCTCAATTTCTTGGCATAAACAAGTGAGCACCTTCAGTGCTGCATCTGTTTGTTGAAACATCTCAATTGGTATTCCAGCAATTCCTAGAACCTTGTGTTTCACCAATGCCTTCAAGGCAGTTTCCACTTCTTCCTTCAGTACCATTGGTTCCTGATCATATGCAACCTCTTAAAATGATTGGTCACCCAACAATTCTTTTTGATATAATGACTCTGTGTATTCCTTCCATCTTCTTTTGATGTTTCCTGTGTTGTTTAATATTTTCACTGTAGAATCCTTCACTATTGCCACTCAGTGCTTGAATTTTTTCTTCAGTTCATTAAGTTTGAGAAAAACAGAGCATGTTCTTCCTTTTTGGTTTTCTATCTCCAGCTCTTTGCACCTGTCATTATAATATTTGATTTTGTCTTCTCAAGCTGCCCTTTAAAACCTTCTGTTTAGTTCTTTAACTTCATCATGTCTACCTTTTACTTTAGTTGCTTGACATCCAAGGGTAAATTTCAGAGTCTCTTTTGACATGTAATTTGGTCTTTTCTTTTTTTCTTGTCCTTTAATAACTTTTTCTTTCCTCATGAATCATATCTTTGATGTCATCCCACAACTCATCTGGTCTTTGATCATTATTGTGTAACACATCAAATCTGTTCTTGAGATGGTCTCTGAACTCAGATGGGATATACTCAATGCCATACCTTGGCTATTGTACACTTCTAATTTTTTTTAGTTTCAATATGAGCAGTTGATGGTCTGATCCACAACCAGTATCTGGTCTTGTTCTGACTTTTGATATTGAGGTTTTCCTTCATCTCTTTCTACAAATGTAGTCAGTTTGGTTCCTATGTTTACCATCTGGTGAATTCCTTGTGTATAGTTGCTGTTTATGTTGGTAAAAAAATGTATTTGCAATGAAAGGTCATTGGTCTGAAAAAATTCTGTCATGGGATCTCCAACATTGTTTCTGTCACTGTGGCCATATTTTCTGACTATTAAATCTTTGTTTCCAACTTTTGCATTTCACTCACCAGTAATTATCAGTACATCCTGATTGCATGTTTGATCAATTTCAGATTGCAGAGGCTGGTAAAAATCTTCCTTTTCTTCATTTGTATAGAAGAACATGGAAACCCACTCCCGAAACAATTAGCCTTTGAAAACCCTATGAATAGCAAAGAAACCCTGTCAGCTATAGTGCTGGAAAATAAGCCCTCAGGTTGGAAGGCACTCAAAAGAAAACTGGGGAAGAGTTGCCTCCTCAAAGTAGAGTTGATCTTAGTGACGGGAATAGATTGTAGCCTTAGAGACCTCCATCTGACGATGTGGCATGACTCAAAATGAGAAGGAATAACTGTAAGCATCCATTAATAATTGAAAGGTGGAATGTATATAGTATGAATCTAGGAAAATTAGAATTCATCAGAGGGAAAATGAAGTACATAAGCATTGACATTCTGGGCATCAGTGAGCTAAAATGGACTGGTATGGGCCATTTTGAATTAGATAATCATATGGTCTGCTATGCTGGGAATAACTAAAGAGAAATGGGGATGCATTCATCATCAAAAAATATAATTTTTATTATCTCTCATGTTTTTGTGAGTTAGGAATTTGGAAGCATCGCAGCTGGATGTTCTTGTCGAGGGTCCCTGGTGAGGTTGCTGTCACAGAGTTGCTATGGCTGGGGTCGTTTTGAAGGCCTCTTCACTCCTATGTCTGGTGTTTGGTTAGGGAACGATGAACTGGAACAGGTGGGGCTCTGTGTACATCCTCCATTCCTTTTATTCTGTCCATGTCATCTCTACAGCATTGTGATCTAGGGGTTGCCAAGTCTTCTTTAATGATGGCCCAGGACTGTGAAGACATGTATCTAAAAAGAGAACCATGTAGAAGCTCATTGCCTGGTATGATTCAGCCTCAGAAGGTGGGCTGAATCACTTTGCTCACATTCTGTTGGTCAAAGAAGGCATAAGTGTCAATGTAGTTTCAAGGGAACGAGACCCATCTCCTCATGGCGGAATGTGAATGTCACATTGTGAAACACATACACGGGATGTGAAAAATATGTTTCCATCTTTGACAAAACCAGTCTACTGCACTTGGGCTGGGTAAATTTGCTGGAATTGACTTGTTAATAGCTGATGAACTTTGGAACCAGAATGTTAGAGAATCTTCATTTGGGATCTGGTTTCTTTCTTCTATCTGGAGGTGATCAGAAATGAAAGCACATAGAAAAGAGTGGGAAGGCAGCAAAGGCTTTTGTCTCTTACTTTTTCTTTTCCATGTGCCTGGAGAATAGAATGGGGCTTAAAGAGGTGGAGAGAGCCATGACCAATGTAGGGCAAAAGGAAACTCAGGAATAATCCCTTTTTTGGAGCAGGTGTCAAAATGGATAGATATTTGCTGAGAGAAGAGACTTTGGCCTTTATAGTGCTGGAATATCCTGGAAGTGATCAAAAGACTTTTCATTCCCTCCATGCTCCACTGTTCTTCAGAAATAAAGGGGAGAGGCCCAGGCTTTTATGGATATGCTATGGTGAGAAAGTGGCCACAGGGTGCCTGGACCTCCTGTTTGATTCACTGTTTGGTGGTGATCCCTTTCATGTAGCACATGGTGGGGGCTGTGAGCCAGTGAGTATCCCCTGTCAAAGTTTCTTTAGGAAATGTGAATGTTCAGCAACTGAAGTAGAGAAATGGCCACACATGAGCACAGGCTCCCTTTGCCTCCAAACGAAAGTGATTTATGCACTTAACCTCCTATGTTGTGGTTGAGTTCTAGGGAATCACTTGTTCGGTTAAAATATTTTCTATTAACTATGTATTATGTGTTAGCTCATGTTGTATCAGGGAGAGGAGAAAGGCCTAGAGAGTCCATTGTTCACAAGTTCCTTGTTCTTAATTATAATGAAAGAGGAAACAGAAATGGTAGAGAAGATCCCCTAAATCATGAGGGCTGGCTCTCTGGGTCCTAGGAACTTGAATTTGGGGTCTGAGTATTTGGAAGAATGTTAAAGCCAAGGACTAGGTGATGGAACTCTGTCAACCTCACTCTCACCCTCAGTCCTTCCCCTCCAACCCCTTGACACCAACCTAGTTACCTTGGGAGAGGTAATGAACCCAAGTAGAAACTTGTGGTGTATCTCAGGAGAAGGTTGAATGCTAGTTGGGGACAAGAGGCAATAATATGACAGTGGCTTGTGAGTTGGATGGGCACCTCTTTCAAATTCAGGTTTTTCATTTTCTGTTCTTAGTTTTATTTCTCCTTTAAGTTACTACTTTTAGGCCATTTCTTTCTTAGATTTGCAGAGTTTTGCTCCCTGACTCTTTCTGAGTCCCATAGCCTTAGTATTTACAGAGATGAATGAAGCCCAGCAGGTCTTGCTGCCCTGGGCAGGGCTGGATCCACAGGCTAGGTGTCCTAGCAGCTGGCCCAGAGGAGTATCTATTAGAGTGGTTTATATTGTTCCTACTGCAGTATTCTAAAGGTTTGCTAGAAGAAAATATTGTAAATGTCACTGAATCTATTTGGGTGATACTGGTGGATCTGGACTATTGGACTGCATTTTTCTTCCCCTTTCAGGAGATGTATTGATTAACCGTTTACTGCATGACTCAGTAGACAAATGATGCATGAATATTCCAGCTCAACTAGTCCTCTTTTGCAAGTAGTCACTTTGGGAAAATTCACATTATGTAACCCCTGCCTAAAATATATATTTTAACATTTGCTGATACTTTAAGAAGATGTGTGTTTGAATTCGTTGGAATATGGATTTGATGGTTATAAGAGATCACGGATAGTCATGGCTTAAACATGTACCCTAGGCATAAGCTGCCCAGAGCTACCATGATATCAGAGATGCTGTTTCCTTCCTTTTGCTCTGCCCTGCTAGAGTGTTGACTGTGTCCACATGTCTAGAAGAAACTTCTGTTTTCTACATTCCCTGTCCTCCATGTCACAAGCCAATTAGTGTTAAGGGAAAAGAGGAAGGAGAAAGCACACCCTTTCTCTGCATGGGAATCACTTGGAAGATGCAGTCCACTCTCAGCTAGAACTTCACCAGTGGCCATCCCCAGCTGCAAGGAAGGGTGGAAATAAAGCATTTATTTTGGATACCATGTGCCCAGCCAAAAACTGGGATTCTGCCACTATAAAAGAAAGAAAGAATGTATTAGTTTCTCATCACTGTAAAAATTACCTGAGGTAAACAACTTATAAAGATAGGCTTTTTCGGCTCATAGTTTTGGAGGTTTTAGTACATGGTCAGTTGGCCCATTGCTTTTGGGGCTGTGGGGAAGAGGCGCATCATGGCAGGGAGTGTGTGGCAAGGGAAGCTGCTCGCCTCACTGGGGCCACAGAGAGAGGAGGGTCTGGAGTCCAAGATCTCCTTCAAGGGTATGTCCCTTAGGACCTCGCTTCCTTCCAGAAGGCCTCACGTCCTAAAGTTTCCACCACTTCCCAGTAGCATCACGGGCTGGGGACCAAGCCTGGAGGATATTCTGGATCCAAACTGTTGCAAAGAATAAGTATTAGAGGCTAAAAAGCAGTCTCTTCTGCAATCTTATTTTCAATTATTCCCAGAAGAAGTACTTAATTGGGTATGGATTTGATATGACTGTTATTAGACCGTTTTAGCCAGGCCTTGTGAATAAGGATGTTGAAGCACTTGGCCACACTCCAGCTAGTATAAACAAGAGGCTATCATGAGTGATGAATGGGATTATCTAGTGTGGCTCACACAGTGGTCCCAGTTGGCCATACCTCTCAAAGCTTCTACCACTTCCCAATAGTGACACCCCAGGACCGAGTCTGTCGCACATTGGGCCATTGGGGGACATTCAAGGTCTAAATTATAGCAGCTTTAATAAGCCTCCAGGTGATTCTTCTGGACTCTGAGGTTGACATTAAGTTTATACAGCTCAGCCTGTGATTAGAAACCATTCACTGAGTTGGGGGCTGGGGAAAGGGTTGTCAGAGATGTGGGCATCTTAATCCCTCGACAAAGATGTAAAGTATTAACCAGAACCCAATGCACTGGGCATGACTGGAAACCTGCCTTTTCTACTCACAAGGAAAACTAGTTTGAGGAATCCAGACCTGGAATTTATGAACGAGGAAAGGGGCACATGGTCTATGTGAAAATGCCGTGATATAGAAGGGAGAGGAGGAGCCTTGGAACAAAAATGGGAGAGAAGACATTTTGTTTGGGTCCTTCAGACAAGCCTGTGCCTTTTAGGGCTACTGAGGATCAGCCGGCTGGCCAGGTAAGGTGCTCACTTGTCAGAGAGTCCTCAAGGTGTTGTGGAGGCAGAAAGTCTTTCTTAGTAGCTTTGGGAGCATCTGAGAGGGGCAGGTATGGTGGAAGGGGCAGGAATCTGATGTGGAGAGCCCTGGTCTTTCCATTTAGTAGCCAGACAGCCTGACTCTCAGCATCTCCCTGTCCTCAGCTGGAGAATGGAGGCAGTGCTTGCCTTGCAAGGTGGGTGGAGGATGCAGAAAGACATGTTCAGTGTCCAACCTGCACACCTGATTTGGAAAAGATAACACAGACCTGATAATACATCAAAATGAAGTGGCTCAGGGACACCAGGCAGATAGGGACCTGTGGAACACATGCTCAGAGTACTTGACCATGGCTTGTTGGGCACCACTCTCCAAACTCACACAGAATCAAACTTAGTAGTGGTCTAGACAGCCAAGGTGGGGCCTTGTACGAAGAATTTATTACCTTGGCTTGTTTAGAAGCAGCAAGAAGTTGATGAAGAATTTTGAATTTGTGGAGCCTCTGGGCTGCTGAGCTCTGTCCTGTGTGTTTGGCCACTCACCAGGCCAATGACCTTGGGGGCCACCCAGCAGACTTTGAAATATTAGTACTAACAATACCTATAAATAACAGAAACCAACCTGAGCTGCTTGAAACCAGAATCAGGGCTCAATTATAAGGCTTATTCCTGCAGGAGGGGATTCTGGCCATCATCTCCTGCCTTGGTGCCTCTCTGCAGGTCTAATTTCTCTTTCTCTGCAGTCAGGCTTTGCTCTCCTGGCCACATGGTGTGAAATACAGCCACCTGCTATGGAGGATTGGTCACACGAGGAGACCTAACCATCCTACACACTCAGTTCAAGGTCCCCAGGCCAGAGAGCCTGGCTGGCCTGCAGTGGGTTCCTGATTCAAGGTGCACTGTCAGCTGCGGCCTGTGGAGTTAGGAGAACGGAAGAGACCATTACACAAGGCACCCACTGGAGTACCTGCTCATTCCCAAAGAAATGGGACTGTCAACTGGACAGTCCCAGCCTGCCAGCATGGCACAAAGAAACTGTCATTTGGTTATTAGGTTCCCTGTGATATGGAAGCTCCTTGCTTTTCTCTCTTGTGATGCTCATGATTTGATAGTTCTTGGGAGAACCAGAGTTTCCAGGGGAGTGATGCCAAGATATGAAAACAGATTAAACAATTCCTTCCCTCCTTTCTTTTTTTCCTTCTTCGAAGAAAAACATAAAAGGGAAAATAATTCTTACCTCTTAAGTTCCAGCATGAATCATTTATTAACATTTTAGTCATATGTACAGCTAGTCTATTTTTTCCTTCTATCTACATATTTTGATATTATATGAATACTTATTTTAAAAACAGAACATGATAGATAAGGCTAGAGTTATTTTTGACCAGAAGCTCATTCTAGCCTTGCCTTCACCAGGTCTAAAGTTATCCACCTCTATGAGTTTGACATACATCCTTTTCCTTTTATACCTTTTTCTTACACCTTCATGAATAAAGTCACTTTCTGCCTAGTTCAAAATGTTTTTTTTTCGTCGTTGTTGTTGTTGTTTTTTTTTTTTTTTTTTTTTACAGTACTGGGGAGGTGAACTCAGGGCCTCACACATATTTTGCAAGTGCTCCTCCACTAAGCTGGAACCCTAGCTCCTTTTTTATTTTTTATCTTGAGACAAGGTCTCAGTGAGTTATGCAGGCTGTCCCTCGCCTTGAATTTGCTATCCTCCTGCCCTCTGCCTCTTGAGTCACTGGGATTTGTGCCACTGCATCCGGTAAAATATGCGTCTTAAAGAAGGAGAAACCATATGTAACTGTTAATTGGTACTAAGAGTAGAAACTGAATGAATGAAAACTAAAAAACTTGTGAATACTTCCTTTACAGACTGTGTAAAATTTTGTTACTTATAGTGTTTCCAACTCTGACTCCATTAAAATTGTCCTTTTAAAAATCATTCAAGTCTCCAGAAAATTTACAGAGATAGAGACTCCAGTTCTTAATCATGGATTGGCAAAATGTCTTTTCAAGAATGTATGAAGCCAGGTGTCATGATGCATATCTGTAATCCCAGCTACTTTGGAGGCTTAGGCAGGAGGATCGTGAATTCAAGGCCAGTGGCAGCCTGTGTAACTTAGTGAGACCCTGTCTCAAAATAAAAAATAAAAAAGGGGTTGGGAATGTAGCTCAATGATAGAGCACCTGCCTAGTATGCCTGAGGCCCTGGGTTCAACCCCATAGTTCTGCATACAAAAAAAAAAAAAAAGTTTGAGTTTTATACATATTTATTTAACACTTAATGCATGAATGAAAAAATGAAAATGATGTTTTTTCTGTAGAATTGAAATGGGTTGTGTATTGTAAATAGCTTCCCCGGGTCATCATACACCCCTTGAAATTAACAAATGTCACTGTATCCCATCTGGAAAAATAAGGCGCCATAAAGTTTGAAAGTCTTTGAATAGGGTTATATGATCTTCATCTAGACCTGTGGCAGAGGAACACTCAAGGCTGATGCTGTGCTGTGGCAGGAAGCTATTGTTTTGAAACATGCATGTGGTGCAGATTTTGTTAAGTACCTGGTGAAGCACATTTGTATGTGTGTCTCAGTCTATTTTGTATTTTTATAATAGAATATCTGAGACTGAGTAATTTATAAAGAACAAAAATTTATCTCCTTACAGTTCAGGAGACTGGGAAGGCCAAGATCAAGGTATCTACACCTGGCAAGGGCCTTCTTGCCCTATCATAATGTGGCAGAAGGCATCGCATGAATTAGAGGAAGTGAGAGAGTGAGCAAGAGGGGCTGAACTTGTTCTTTTAAAAGTACCCCACTCCTGTGATGATGACATTATTCATGACTCATATCACCTCTTAAAGGTTCTGCCTCCCAACACTGCTTCCCTAGGGATCAAGTTTCCAGTGCATGAACTTTGGAGGACACATTCAAACCACAGCATTTTGAAAGTCCTTTTTTCCAGGACTTCTTTTCATTTCTGAACTTTCAGAAAAATATTCTCTCTCTCCCCCTCACCTTTTTAAACAAGTGACTGATTGAGCAATTTTCTCTGGATCTTTAGCAAGAGAACTGGGCATGCATTCATATTTAGCTGTTTAATATGCAGAGGGATGCCGGGTGTGGTGGCACAGGGCTGTAATCCCAGAGACTAGGGAGGCAGAGGCAGGAGGATTGCTGAGTTCGAGGCCAGAGGCAGTCTATGTAACTTTGACCCTGTTTCAATGTAAAAAATTAAAAGGGGGCTGGAGGTACAGTTCAGTGGCAGAGCACTTGCAAAGTATGTGTGAGGCCCTGGGTTCAGCCCCGCAGTTTGTCTGCCTGCCTGTCTGTCTGTCTGTCTGCCTATCTATCTATCTATCTATCTATCTATCTATCTATCATCTATGCAGAGGGTCTGTCTTGAGTTTGTCTCATGGCCTGGTTTCTCTTGCCTCCCTTACCCATGGACTCAGTACTTCATGGTGCATCTCAGATGGCTGACTTTCAAAGGCTGGGCATGTTTAGAAGATGAGGCAAATCTGTGCCCACTACAGAGAGACATCTTAAAGCATGTATTGCTGATATTTGGATCAGGAAAATAATGATTTTTATTTAAAACATAATTCCTTTCAAAATAATCGCTGAGTTTATACACGATTTTCAGTCACTCCTTTTTGTTTTCCCTATATCCAGTCCACCTGTGAATTATATTAGCAATACTCTAAAATATGTCCTACTCAGCCTCTTCCTCTCCACGGCTGCTTTGGGCTACTGCCATCTCTCGCCAACACCATTCCGTGGCCTCCTGCTTCACATTTCTGGCTTCTAGTTCCTTTCAAACTGGTTTACCCTTCAGCCCCTATTGTACTGTCATCTTTTTTTGTTAGAGATTCATCTTCCCACTCTTGCATTTTAAAATCCTCTAGTATTTTTCATTGTACTTAAACAAACATCTCAATTCTTTACCATGGCCCCCAAGTTTTTGGTGGTCAGGCCCTTGTCTACCTTCCTGACCTCATGGGAACCCCTCCTCTGACTGTTCCTCTCCAGTGGTAGCCCCATTCGGTGGTCCTCCAACACATCCAGATCTGGGCACCGCTCTTTCTTTTCCTCATTCAGTTCTCAGCTCAGATATCCCCTCTTCAGAGACGCCTTCCCTGTCAAACCATGTCAGTAGGCTGCCCCAGTCCCCTGATCTGATCCCTCTGCTTTGTTTTCTTCATAAGCTGAACATTCTGTGAAGTTCTTTTCTTGTCCTTGTTGCCATTTTCACTATTTGAGGGTGGGGCAGAGACTTATCTTTCTCTTTCACCATGGCGCCCTCAAAGCTGAGAGCAAAGGAGAGGCACTTGGTAAATATCTGTGGAGTGAATAAGCAAACATGTCAGCAGGAAATGGTGCATGCCAGCCCAGGGAAGAGGTGCTCCGTACCCATCCCCACTTGTTCTTTGGGTGACCTGGACAGTGGCACACCCAGGGCTGCTGCAGGGTCTGATACAGTGTCTGTGCTCAGCAGGGAGGGGGAGGCAGGAACCTTGATTGTAGTCCTGGACTCTCAGACTTCGAAACCTGTTGTCTTCATTGTTTTTGAAGTATTTTGAATTCCTTTGCAAAGTAGAGCTTTATGCCCAGTTTCAGGGAAAAATACAAAAAAAAAGGTTTTTTGTTTGTTTGTTTGTTTTACGCTATTGAGAGTTGAACCCAGGGCCTTGCACTTGCATGCTTTTCAAGTGCTGTATCACTCAGCTGCACTTTCAGCCCATTTTTTTACTTTTTGAGACAGGGTCTCGCTAAATTACACAGACTGCCTCTGGTCTTGAACTTGTGATCCTCCTGCCTCCACCTCCTGGGTCGCTGGGATTATAGGTGACATCACGCTCTGCCAAAAAAAGATTTTTATGTTATCTACTGCCTTGGAATATGTACTCCACTTTCCTCTGTTAGAATGACAGTTAGAATTAATGCTGTGTTTTGCTCGTATTGATATTCAGAACAAGACCAGGATATTTATATATTGACTACTTTTCTGCATACTGCTGGTAGGAGAATTTGTCATTTAAGTTTGTCATTTAACCTCGCAAAGGCTTTTCATCTTGCCTTTGTTCTATAAAACAAATGAAATCCTGAACTGAAAAGTATTTGTGGTGTTGGAACTAAGTTGGAACAGTGTTCATTACTGAAGTTTTTTTCTTAGCTCCTTTCTGCATTTTCTGCTGGCGTTTGGGGATGATGCTTTTTGTTCTTATAGGCTTTTACCTACACAGGGTAGAAGCTTCCTAAAGTCTACAGGAATCTGCAAGTAGATAGCTATGACCATCCTAACAACTAGTAAATCAAATAAAATAATTGATTTTCATTCCTACATGTTATAGTTATAGTTATGTACCACACAGCATCATTTTGGTCAACAAAGGACTATATATATGCATATATAATAGTGGTTTCATAAGATTATATCACCTAGTGATATCATCTTGGTTTGTGTAAGTACATTTTATATTATTCACATAACAGTGAAATTGCCTAACAACGTATTTTTCAGAATGTAATGTTTGCTGGTCATTAAGTGATGCATGACTGTATTTATTTCTAAAACAAACTTCTATTTAGGAATAAACCTTTCAAGATGATTTATATCATCACTTATAATTTTATGGCTTCAATATTATTATTCAAATGTGTTGCTTAGTCAATATTTGAATATACAGATTTTTTATACACATGTTGTTGTTGTTATTGTTGGGTGCCATAGTCGGGTCTGACTCATAACAACCCTAGGTACATAATAATAAAACACTCCCTGATACTGTGCCATGGGTGGCACTATGTCAGTGCTTCTCTGCTACTCATAGGGTTTTATACTGATTGTTCCGGCATTGTTTCAGGAGTGGGCTGCCAGGTCCTTCTTCTGTCTTATACATGTACAGATTTATAATAAATCATATATATCATATATTATATATCACATGTATAATGATATATAGTTATCTTCTATGTAAAAATTGGTCATACTGTGCATATTGCCCTACACCTTCTTTTGTTTCACCCAGTAATATGTTTTGGGTTCTTTGTAGGCCAGAATATGCAAACCTACTGCATTCCTTTTTTTTTTTTTTTTTTTAAATCTTTTATCAAAAGTCAGGGTCTGGCTGTATCTCTCAGGTTGGCCTCAAATACACAATCCTCCTGCCTCATCCTCCTGAGTTCTGGGACTATAGGTATGCATCACCATGCCCAGCCCTACCACATTCTTTATCATGGCTACATAGTGCTCTATATAAACACCTTGTATTATTTGATGCATTCTAATTCTGGTTGATTTTTAAATGGTTTCAAATTTTTGGTTATTAAAATATGCATTCATATTTTAATGTAATTTCACTATTCTTGACAATATTAAATCATTAAGCGTTTCTAATGCAACTACCCTCTGAGGGTGCATTGTCACCAGCATTGGTTACTGGTATTGGTCATGAACACTGGGGCGTAAGAGGGACTCTGGAGAGGAGAGCAAGTGTTTGTGACTTACCAAGCATAAGGATTCTTCAAGTTTTGTTTGATTATTAGTTTAGACTAAATATTTCAAGTGTTTATTTCCTTTTCTATGAATTATATATATCTGTTTTGCTCATCTCCTGAAGGCTTGTTTTATTATGAGTTTGAGAATTTTACATATTATAGATAAACTTTGCTATATTTTATATAAATATTTTCTTCAACCCTTTTGCCTATCATTTTGCTGCACACGCTTTTTTATTTTGAGATTCAAAATGTGTTAAACTTTTCTTTTGATATGTCACAGGTCAAAGAATATGTCTCCTGAGTTCTGACATTGAATTCTTTCTTCTAGTTCATTTTTTCCCATTACAAATAAATGGATATATGTTGTTGTTGTTAGGTGCCGTCGAGTCGGTATCCGACTCATAACGACCCTCTATACAACAGAGGAAACACTATTGTCAGTGCTTCTCTGCTGTTCCTAGGGTTTTCAATGGCAGATTGATTTTTGGGAGGGGGTTGCCAGGTCCTTCTCCCAAGCCTACAGCTTCTGGTGTTCCCAGGCGGTTTCCCATCCAGGTACTAACCAGGCCTGACCCTGCTTAGCTTCCGAGATCTGACGGGATCGGTTGCCACAGGGCTACAGCTGCAGGCAAATGGATATATAATGATCCTTTAGTAGTTGAAATGATTCTTTAGCACCTTGGGAGTTTCCAGCCATGAGCCATCATCAGCTGTGGTAATACCCTTTGGAAGTGTTTATTTCTGGTTGAAGTGAATCATTTACCTTCTGTATTAGCAATGCCTAAAAGGATATAAGAAATACTACAATTTAATACTGTTGGCAGGAAGCCAGGTCTTAGCATTGTGAATCATGTTGCCCATCTCAGAAAGACCATTATAATTAGGAGCAGCAACACTTACACAGATTGACTAGTTATGAGTCTGTGTGGGGTTGTTGTCTTTTCCTTTTACACTTTTGTATATACAACTCAAAAAGAAATATAAATACAATAATTTTTTGTTGTTACCAACTGGATGGTGATTCTTCATATTTTTATTATGTCTTCTCTATGCTCATCAGTGAGGTTTTCCCAGTGCTCAAAACCGGTAGTGGGTAATATGTTTTTGTTCTGTTGTCTATTTTCTTAGTATCTGTGGGATGCACAGAATATAAATCCCTCTACCAGTTGTGCTAGAAGACCTCATCTGTAACCTCCATAATTTACTGCCTCATGTACAGTCTGGAAGGAATGTCTAAATGCTGTACAGGAGTGCTCAGGAGTCCATGCGTGATTTTAGAGATTGAGAGGACAGAGACTTAGTCTCCAACTCTACTGGAGAGGTGAGGGATACTGGGGGAAACTTAAAAATTTCCTATTGAAATTTCACAAAAAGGCTGAGCACACTCCTTTTATTACTTCCCTTTGGGCATAAATGCTTCCTCTAAATCAGTTTTCTTCTTAAAGTATAAAAATATATAGTCTGTATTACTAACGGGTTTGGAAATTGATAACAATATAAACTCAATATGAACTGGAAAGGAATGTAAGGGATATGGGGGATTTTCCTTTTACAAATGAGGAAACTGAGCCATGCTAAGACTGGGTGATTAGGCCAAGAACACACACTGGTCCTTGGCAGGTCTGACTTCCTTGAACCTGCCCTCCTGTTCCCTCCTGCTCAAGCTAGGACCTTGCAGTGTCATGCTTTCTGTCAGTTTTGATGGAACATTCTGAAAAACTGAAAGCAGGAACCCACATTGGGAATGAACTTCAGCTGTTTTGCCTCTAGCAGTTGTACAACTCTCAGTGGCTACAGACCATGAGGATGAAGTGATTGTGAATATAAGTTATTCTGGGATTTGCTGTGTGCTTATGTGGTCAATCCAGATATCATGGATTCAGGTCCCTGGTCTCTTCTTATTGGCTCAGGCTTCTCATTTAATTGAAAGATGCCAAATAAGGATTGAAACTGAAAATTAAGCAAATCAGTGACAAAAAAGGTGGCATTTCCATAATCACATTGAGACTACGTCAGTCGGTCAACCTTCAGATAATATAAATGAATAAATATATAAGGAAATCATCATATTAGGAGCATGTTTACTTTTTTAAAAATTCTACTTTCTCAATTAACATAGAGTAAAAGCAATTGTTTTAAGTATATCTAGTACTGTTGACTCCCATGTGTCTGTCAGCTTGTGGTATGGGGGCTTGCTTGTTGCTGTGGTGCTGAAAGTTATGCCACCAGTATTTCAGATACCAGAAGGGCCACCCTTGGTGGACAGGTTTTAGCTGAGTTTCCAGACTAAGACAGACTAGGGAGAAGGACCTAGCTGCCCACTCCTGAAACAATTAGCCATTCTTTTCCTAGGAATAACAGAGAAACTCTGCCAGATCTAATGCTGGGAAATGAGCCCCCTCCCCCAGGCTAGAAGACATTCAAGAAATGACTGGGGAAGAGTTGCCTCTTCAAAGTAGAATTGACCTTAATGACTGAAATGGAGTAAAGCCCCTGGGACCTCCTTATGCTGATGTGGTATCACTCAAAATGAATAAAACAGTGGCTGCCACAATGGGCTGAAACATAAAAAGATCATGTGCATGGCACAGTGTTGGGCAGTGTTATTCCATTGTACATGGGGTCACTATGAATCTTATCCAACTCAACGGCAACAACAAGTACTATTGACTAGTTTTAAAACCGGCACAGAAAACCTAATACATATTTATCAAGTATTGAGTGATGTCTCTACATGTATATGTATTGTGTAATGTTCAAATCAGGGTAAGCATATCTGTTTCTTCAAGTATTTATCATTTCTTTGTGGTGAAACCTTAAAAATCTTTTCTTCTACTTTTTAAAAATATATACCATGTTATCATTATCCTTAGTCACCAGAACTTATTTCTCCTATCAAACTATAACTTATTACCTATTCATTGACCTGTATTACCCTATCCCTTCTTCCCCTCAACTTTCCCTATTTTCTGATAAGTTCTTTGACTTTTAACAAATGTTTAGGTTTGTGTAACCATAACCATATCAGGAGTACAGAACAGTTTTATTATCCCTAGAAAAGTCTCTTTGAATCTACTCCCAACATCTAAGTCCTGGCAACCACCCATCTGTTCTTTGTCTCTATAGTTTTGTCTTTTTGAGGAAGTCATATCATGAATTGTACATGTAACCTTTTGAAACTGTCTTCTTTCACTCAGTTTAAGGACCTTGAAATTCATCCAAATTGTTGTGGTACCAATAGTTTGTTCTTTATTGCTGAGTTATATTCCATTGCAAGAATGCATCATATCTCTTTTCCCTATTGAAAAATGTTTGCATTGGTTCTAGTTTTGAACAATTATGACTGGAGATGCTATGAACATTTGCATGTAGGTATTTGTGTTAATGTAAGTTTTTTTTTCATTTTCTGAAGCAGAATCATGCAAGGTATTTTCTGTAAAGAGCCAGATAGTAAATATATTCGGCTCTGATGGCAACTCTTCAATTCTGCTATTGTAGAGTAAAAGCAGCTATAAAAAAGTATGTAAATGAATGCGACCTGGATGAATTTGGACTATTGTTGGATTTTCCTTGAGCATGTAGATTGATGAACCTTACACAAGGGTAAGGGGCTGGAGTCTAGCTCAGTTGGTAGAGTGCTGCTCTGTACTCTCTGGGGACCTGGGTTTGATCCCCAGCACTGCAAAAGTGGGAGAAGGACCTGGCAACCCACTGCTAAAACTGTCAGTTGGACCTGACTCAACAGTACCTAACAACACCACCACATAAAGGTAAATGCTTTGGAGTGGGATTTCTGGGCTATAGATTAAGTATATGTTTAAATTTATATGAAAGTGTCTAACTGTGTTCCAGAGTTGTTCTACCTTTTGTATTCCTGCCAGCAAGGTAAAAGAGTTCTAGTTGCTCCATATTCTTGTAAGCTCCTGGTAGAAGCATTATTTTTTATTTATACCATACTAATAGGTTTGTGGAGCTGGGATTTAGCTCAGTTGGTAGAGCGCCACCCTACAGTCTCTGAGGTCCCTGGTTCGATTTCCAGCACTGCAAAAATGGGAGAAGGATGTGGCAATCCACTCCTGAGGCAATCCTGAAACAGTCAGCCATTGAAAACCCTATGAAGGTTGCTATGAGTCAGACACAACTCAATGGAACCTAACAACAGCAGCAATAGGTTTGTAAGCTGAAGTTTAGCTCATTTGGTAGAGTGTTACTCTGCACTCTCTGAGGCCCTGGGTTTGATCCCTAGAACAGCAAGAACAGGAGAAGGACCTGGCCACGCGCTCCTGAAACAGTCCTGAAAACAGTCAGCTATTGAAAATCCTGTGAATAGCAGAGAAGCACTGACATAGTGTCTGGCATGGCGCAGCGTTGGGTAGTGTTTTGTTCTGTTGTATGTAGAGCCACTATGAGTCTGACCTGGCTCAACAGTACCTAACAACAACAACAACAACAACAACAACAACAACAATAGCTATGTAGTGATATCTCATCAGAGTTTTAATTTGTCTTTCTTTAATGGGTAGTGGTGTAGAACACATTTTCATTTGCTTAATTACCATCTGTTTTCCTCTTTGGTGAAGTGGCTTTTCAAGTCTTTTTCCCATTAAAAAAAATTGGATTGTTTGTTTATTTACAGATGAGTTTGACAGTTTGTAAAATGTCTTCTGGATACAAATCCTCTGTCAGATATGATTTAAAAAATTATCTCTCAGTGTTAAGGTTGTTTTTGTATTGTTTCTGTAGTACTGTGGTTACTGTAATATAGTTTGTATAAAATTTTTTAATTTTGGTGAACTCAGTTTATTAATTTTTTTCTTTTGTGGAACATTATTTTGGTTTTTATATTTAAGAGCTTTTTGCCAAATTCTAAATTCTGAAGGGTTTCTCTTTTTTTTCTAAAACTTCAATAGTTTTATGCTTTATATTTAGATCTGTGATGTATTTTGTGTTCGTTTTTGTATGATGCGTGAGTATAGATTGTTGTTGCTGTAACAGTGCCGTTGAGTTGGGTCCGACTGATAGCGACCCTAATAGGGTTTTCAGTGGCTGATTTTTTTCAGGATTGCTTCAGGAGTGGATTGCCATGTCCTTCTTCTGTTTTTGCAGTACTGGGGATTGAATTCAGGTCCTCACAGAGTGTGCAGTAGCACTCTACCAACTGAGCCAACCCCCAGCTGTGAGTATAGATAGTGGCTCTTTTTTTGAATATACATGTCCAATTGTTTTAATATCATTTATTGAAGGGATCACCTTTTCCTTATCGAATTGCTTTTGTGGCTTTATAAGAAGTCATGTGTTCACAGTTTTGTTGGTTTGTCTCTATACTCTCTTTGTTCCATTGCATTTACTCATCTATCCTTTTGCCAATACTTCTGTTGTTAGGTACCATCAAGTTGGGTCCCAGTCATAGCAACTCTACATACAGCAGAATGAAACACTACCCAGCACTGTGCCACACACATTATCTTTTTATGTTGGAGCCCATTGTTGTAGCCGCTGTGTTTCTTCTCATTTTGAGTCATGCCACATCAGCAAATGGAGGTCTAAGGGGCTTTACTGCATTTCCATCATTAAGGTTCACACAACTTTGAGGAGACAACTCTTCCCTAGTCATGTTTTGAATGTTTCCACCCTGGGGGGACTCATATTCTGGTACTATATTTGACAGTACTTCTCTACAATGTATTAATTGTGATAGCTTTATAGTAAGTCTTCAAATTGGGTAGTGTATTTCTTTAACATTGTTTTCTTTTCCAAATTGTTTTAGGTATTTAGTTCTCTTGCCTTTCCATATGAATCATAGAATCAATTTGTCTATGTCTAGAAAAATTCTAGTAGGATTTGACTGGAATTGTGTTAAGTGTATAGATATATTTGGGAATATTTACATCTTTACTATGTTTTAACTTTCAAAAACATGATATATAACTCCATTTATTTAGGTCTCCTTAGGCTTCTTTTATCAGTGTTTTGAAGTTCTTAGTATAGTGTTACTGTACATATTTTATTAGATTTACCTGTACTTGGGCTGGGACTTGGCTCAGTGGGTAGAGCACTGCGCTGCAGTCTCTGAGGTCCCGAGTTCAATTCCCAGCACCGCAGGAATGGGAGAAGGACCTGGCAATCCACTCCCAAGGCAATCCCGAAATAATCAGCCATTGAAAACCCTATGAGGGTCACTATGAGTCGGATACCGACTCGACAGCACCTAACAACAACAACAACAACAATCCGTACTTAATTTTTGGAACTATTATAAATATTTAAAAATTATTTTCCACTTGTACATTGTCCATGTACATAGAATGTCAGTGGTGGATTTTTTGTGTTGATCTTATGTCTTGCACACTAGCTAAATTTACACATCAGTCCTAGAACTTTTTTTTGGTAGATTCTTTGATTTTCTATACAGATAATTATGCCATCTGCAAATTGGTACAGGTTTATTTCTTTATTTTTAGTACATGTACCTTTTATTTCTTTTTCTTCCCTTATTGCACTAGATAAGACTTCCAGCATAAGGTTGAATAGGAATTGTGAGAGCAAACATCCTTGTCAGGTTGCAGAAGTGCGCTTCTGTATGTATAGTTTTCATAGAGTTTTTAATGTGAATGGGTGCTGAATTTTGAGAATTGTCAGTTGATGTGATCATTTTTTTTTTTAATTCTTACACTGTTAGTATGTTGGATTATACTGGTTGATATTTTTTCAATACTGAGGGGATGAATCTAGGGCCTTGGGCCTGTGAGTCAAGTACTCCATACTGAGGTGCACCACTAGGCCCTTTTTCATTTTGAGACAGGGGCTTCCTAAGTTGTGCAAGCTTCCTCTGGCCTCAAACTCTCAATCTTCTTGCCTCAGACTCCTGAGTCACTGCAATTACAAGTGTGCACCAAAGCACCTGGTCCACTGGTTGATTTTTGAATATTGAATCAGTCTTGCATTCCTGTGATTAACTCCACTTATTTACCATGTATTATTCTTTTTTGTGTGAGGGGAGGAAAAGGCTTCCCAGAACTAGAAATGAGCACAGACATTCACGGCTTTACCGATCAGGTAAAGGATTCTGCCTTTGCCCTAAGAGTAAAGAAAAAATCATTGGTGGGTTTTAGAAAAGCAAATAATACTAGATGAATTAAAAAGGACCATATGGGCTGCTGAGAGAAAAATGGACTGAAATGCTGCTTTGAACAATGGTGGTGGAAGTTGTAGAGATAAAGACAATTTGAGACCTCTAGGATAGTAGATCTGTCAGGACCTGATGCTGGGCTGGAGATGAAGGAGGGTTGCACATTCAGAATGACTCCTCAACTCCTACCACACATAAATCTCCCTCTTCATTTGCACAGCTATTTCTTCTAGCAGACGTATCCTCCCAAAATTTCTCTGGGCATTTTATGGTGAATTGACACATATGATTTCATTAGTTATTGGCAACATACAATTGGATACTATACAGCCCTTTACCTCATTATAGGGCTGGGATTTAGCTCAGTTGGTAGAGTGCTGCGCTGCAGTCTCTGAGGTCCTGGGTTCAATTCCCAGCACCGCAAAAATGGGAGAAGGTCCTGGCAATCCACTGCCAAGGCAATCCCGAAACGGTCAGCCATTGACAACCCTATGAAGGTCGCTATGAGTCGGATACCGACTCGACGGCACATAACAAGAACATTCTTTTGTGTATATATTTGGATTCTTTTTACTGGCATTTTACTGAGGATGTTTGGGTCTATATTCATGAACAATATTGGTGTGTAGTTTTCTTTTTCACACTTTCTCTGGTTTTGATATCAGAATAATGTTGGCCCCATAAAATAATTTGAGAAGTATTCCCTCTTCTTTTGTTTTCTAGACAAAAAGTTTTGTGTGGAATTGGAATTATTTCTTCTTTAAGTATGTGGTAATTTTTTTTTTTTTTGTACTGGGGGTTGAACCCAGGGCCTTGCACTTGCATGCTTTGCAAGTGCTGGACCACTGAGCTGCACCCCCAGCCCATTTTCATAATTTTTTGAAACGGTCTAACTAAATTATGCAGACTGCCTCTGGTCTTGAACTTGCGATCCTCCTCCCTCTGCCTCCTGATTCATTGTGATTACAGGTATGTGCCACCATGCCTGGCTGTAGTAAAATTTTTAATGAAACATCTCAAGCTGGAGATTTATTCTTCAGAAAGATTTTACATATGGGTTCTATTTCTATAAAGGTTAGGCTCAGTTTATGTTTCATTTTGAGTGAGGGTTGGTAGTTTGTGGGGTTTTTTAAGGAATTGATGAATTTCATCTAAATTAAAAATTTCATGTACATAGAGGGTTTTTCAGCATTATTTTTGATTCTTTTAATGTCTGTGGAATCTGTAGTGATATTTCTTCATTCATTCCTGATACTGGTAATTTGTATCCTCTCTACCCCAGTCTCTCCTTTCTCTCCCTTTATTCCTGTGTCCTTCTCTTCCTTTGCTAGAGGTTTATATATTTTATTGATTTCCATTTTCAGTTTACATATTTTATTGATTTCCATTTTTGTTTTATTTTTCTCTTTTTAATGTTTTTAATTTCATTAATATTTTGATCTTATCCTTTTTATTTCTTTCCATCTGTTTGTCTATTTTGTTCCTTTTCCATTTTTGTAAGGTAGAAACTAAGATGATTTATTTGATAGCTGCCTTCTTCTTTAATATAAGCATTTAATACTCTATCCTTTGAAATCCTGCTTCATCTATATCCCACAAATTTTGTTATATTGTACTTTCATTTTTGTTTCACTCAGAATATTTTCCGATTTCTTTTGAATACCCTCTTTGAGTCTTATATTATTTAGAATTTTACTGTTTAATTTATGTCTTTATATTTTCTATCTTTCTATTGTTGATTTCTAATATAATACCATTATAATCAGAGAACATTGGTTATAGGATTTCAACTATTTTACAAGGTTTGTTTTATGATCCAGGGTATGGTCCATCTTGTGAATGATCCATGTGTATTTGAAACAAAGTATATCATACCGTTTTGGGATTGGAGTTTTCTGTAAATGTTAGTTCCAGTTGGATAATGGTGTTGTTCAGTGCTTTTACTGATTTTCTTACTACTTGTATTACACAGAGAGTAGTATTTAGGTCTTTAGCTATAGTGATGGTCTTTAGCTATAGTGATTGATTTCTCCTTTTAGTTCTTCTTTCCGTTGTGGAGTTCTGCTGTTAGATGCATATGCATTTAGTATATTATGTTTTCCTGATAAATTGACCTATTCATCATTATGTAATGTCCCTCTGTAACCTTGGTAGTTAACTTTGCTCTGAATATTGTCTATTAATATAGCCACTCCAGCTTTTTTTGATTCATTCTAGTATATTACATCTTTTTCACATTTTATTTTAACCTATTGATATATGTAGGTTTGAAATGAGTTTTCTGTAGCCAGCACATAATTAGGTTATTTTAAAAATCCAACCCAGATGATCTGTATTTTTAAATTAGTGTGTTTGGAGCATTCATATTTGGAACTATTATAAATATTTAAAAATTATTTTCTACTTCTACATTGTCAATGTCTGTAGAATGTCAATGGTGGATTTTTGTGTTGTGTTAATATGAATATTGATGTTCTTTACTTTAGTTATGCCATTTTACCCTGTTTTTGCTCCTCTGTCTTTTCACGCCCATTTTGGGTTATCTGAACATATGTAATATTGTTTTATTTCAACTATTGTAACTATTGTGTTTTGGCTTGTATATACAAGATTAATTTCTCAGTGGTAGTTCTTTCTACATTCTATTTATTTATATTCTATTTTTAAATATAAGTTCATCTGCCAAATGTATGTGTTATATATATATTTTCTCCCTCAGTCTGTTGCCTGCCATTTTATTTTCTTAATAATGCTTTTTATTCCTGAGTAGTTTGCTTTTTCTTTTGTGGTCCTGTGGATTGAATCCAGGGCCTTGCACATGCTAGGTAAGCTGTTTCAGGAAAGCCAAAGGGAACATAGACTAAAAGATGGGTCATGTTAAACTTTGTGAACCATGAGTTTATGGGGGGCTTTATACAGGGAGTGCGGTAACTCATGGAGAACCTTTATGTATAGCTACACTGAGGGAAGGAATTTCCTCCTCCAGGAAGGTCTGACCAAGATGTCTCAAAACTGCATCACCATTAGCTCTCTCCCAAGTGGGCTTCCTTATAGGAGTGGAGTGTGACTCCCCGGCAGCCTTGTGAGCAGCTGTACCACTGACTAGTTTCCCTTTTGTCTCTCTCTTTTGGTCTTCCCTGCTCTCTGCTCTCTTCTGCTCTGCTGCTCTTTGGCCTGCTGTTTACATCTTTACGGCCCTCAGTTGAGAGTCACCTTTCCCTCCCTTCAGGAAGAAATATTGATATATTACCTAGCCAACTTGTATATTTCTGCCCTTCTGTCACCAATGTTGTAGGATGAGGCCCCTTGGAAGCGTGCCAGGTGTTTTGTGTCAGTGTAGCAACCACCAGGTCCAGTCAGGAGGAACGATCTATACAACACAAAGGCTCTCCTGCTGATCTATATCCCCAGCCCTTCTGAACAGTTTTTAAGATTAATTTCTCAATGGTATTGGTTTCTACATTCTATTTAAGAAATTATTGCTTAGGCTGTTTGTGGAGATACTTATGTTTTCTTCCAGAAGTTTTATATTTTTAGCTTTTGTGTTTGTGCCTACAATCTATTTCACATTAATTTTTGTGTATGGTGTCATCAGTCCAGTTTTTTCTTCCAGTTGGATGTTCATTTGTACCACTACCATTTGTTAAGAAAAATTTCCATTTGTCCTTGAAACTCCTTGGCATTTTTGTTCAAAATCAATTGACCATATCTGTGTGGGCCTATTTTATTCTTTCTTTTCTTTTCCTATTTGTTTTGAGGTACTTGGGAGGTGAATCTAGTGCTTAACACATACTTTGCAAGTGCTCTACTACTGAGCCTCTCCCCTAGCCAGTTTTAAAATGTTTATATTGAGACAGGGTCTTGATAAGTTACACAGGCTGCCTCTGGCCTCGAACTTGTGATCTTCCTGCCTTTGCCTCCTGAGTTGCTGGGATTACAGGCATGTGCTGCTGTGCCTGGCCTTATTTTATTTTTACATCAATTTTGATTACTATTGAGATTTTGCACTCCTGAGAAATTCCTTTTTGTTTTTCCAGTTATGATTTATTTCGGACTGCTTCTTTCATTGATATTCTCAAGAATGTCATGAAATTTCTTTTTCTTGTTTTAGTGTATTCGTACATTTGCTTGCTATTTGTCATATTGCTCACATTAAAATGGACAGTGCTATCTACATTGATTCTTTGTTTTAATAAAGTGAAGCTGATTTCTACATGATGACCTCCTGGCATAAATCAGACCTGCTTGTCTTCCTTTCTGAATTGCAGTTTGGGGACATTTAGTATTGTATTTATTTAAATTTCCTCTGGCTTGAAAGTATATGGTAGGTGAAATGGTTGTTGAGATGGAGCTTGGCTGAGTTTTGGTATGGCCTGTTTTGAATGACCTGAGCTGTGTGTTCTTTTCTGAGATTTGGTTAAAGGTCTTAAACAGAGTTTTCTTCTTTAGGGTAAATGAGTCCTCACCGTGGGGTGAGGACTACTGTTAGGCTTGAAGCATTTCCCCAGTTCATGTGGAGCTTCCCCAGAAATGTGCTCTAGCCATGTTCCCAGTCTTAACTGAGGCCTAGAGGTACTGCAGTGAGGGTTAAAACTCTTCTCTACCAATGACATTTTACTTGACTTTTAGGCTACCATTCATTTCTCATTTTGCTTCTCTCAGAATTGATTTTTTTTTTTTTTTTTTTTTTCTGTACTAGAGGTTGACCCAGGGTCTCACACATGCTTTGCAAGTGCTTTACTACTGAGCTGTGGCCCCCAGCCCATTTCTTACCTTTTATTTTAAGACAGGGTCTTGCTAAATTACTCAGGCTGCCTCTGGCCTTGAACTTGCAATTCCCCTGCTCAACCCCTTGAGTCGCTGGGATTATAGGCCTGTGCCATCACACTCAGCTCTAAATTGAATTGTGTTGGTGAGAATTTCCATTATGTTATCATCTTCTGGCAGTAGGCATCCTGAAAAAAAACTACTTCTTTCATTTTTGAGATTGATGGGTGAACTTTTACCCATTTCCTTTTCCTTTTCTTTGTTTTTTTAGGGGTGAGGAGGGAAGGATTTATTTTCATCATTTCGTTGGGTATTAATGAAGGGAGGGACCCTGGTCCTTGGTCATTGCCATCCTTAACCTTGATGTCTCTTAGAATGGCTCATCCCTATCCCCCACCTTTGATACTTTTAATAACTTTCACTTCTGATTTTGCATTTCACTTTCCATCTGTTGACTTGAATTTTAACCTTTGTCCAAATATTGAAGGAAGAACTAGTACTTTCACAATTAATGCCTCATAACCATTGAGTGTCTGCACCCATAACACCCTAGCACCTAGCAACAGCAACAACAACAACAACAACAACAACTATTGAATAGAAGTGGCAGTGAAGAAAATCAAAGTCTTAGACAAACTACAATCTTGGGAAACTAGATTTTTTAAAGGAAAGTTGAATGATAAATATGCATTGTATCTGGGAAAGAAGTAAATAAGATAACTTAATATTTGAAAGAAGCAGAGGTACATTCCTGAAGTCCCAACATTCAGGAGGGAGGCTCTGAGGCAGGGGGATCATGAATTCAAGGCCAGCTTGAACTATGAGATGCTATCTCAACAAACCCAGGGCTGAAGGGGTAGCTCTGTAGTACAGTGCTTGCTTAGCATGCACAAGGCCCTGGGTTTAATCCCAGCACCACAAACAAAACAAAATTCTGAAAGAAGTAACTTGTTGAATTTTTGCTATTACTGGCCTGACGATAAAGGAATGAACCAAAGAGACATTCATGTCTGTCTTCTCTGGGAGACATGGGGCTCATTTTTTAAAATATTAATTTCACTTGCAGCAGTGGTTTAAAAAGTATCTAATCCCTGAGTCTTAGGAATAATTGAATGTCAGCTTTTCCGTTCCTACTTGTTCTTGTGGCGTTTTCTAGATCTTTATTTCTGACTTAGCAGACAGTTTTCTATAACTAGATAAAAGAGTCCTTCATGGACAAGATTACACAAGTACAGCACATCTAGATGGCAGCTTGTGTTGGTGACATTTTGCTGTGAGCCCCTTTGTTAGAAGCTACTTTTACTGTGGAAACACCATTGGGTTTAGCAGCTCACAGTATCTCTAAAGGAAGCTACCAGAAAATGGGGAACGAGGTGGAGCCAAAACCACTAATAAAAGAAACCATGGCAGTGTCTAAACCATGACCGTGGGCTGATTTTCAGATGTCCCGAATCTCCTGGTGTGCTGAGGTTCTGCTATGTCAGTTCCCTCCTCAGTCTTGCCTTCGGTCCTCTCATTTCTTCACCTCAACCTTCTCTTCAACTTCTGGCCTCTATAAACAGTCATCCAAGGCTATGAAAAGTCCACACTGATATCACTGCTCTTCTTCAGCTCCTGTGGTGATTCTGCTCCCTGCCAGATCGGTTGAGTGGAGGTTGGGCCTGCTTTGTTTTCTTCCTTTGGGGTCTTTTCAGGTTGTGCTGGGCTAGGCTGCCCAGTTGTCCCTTCCCTCTGCTGTTCTGGGCTTACCTCTTTCTCCCGCTACCTTCTGCCTGGACTTTGCCTCTCTGTTGGTTTCTGTGACACACGATTGCACTTTTTTTCCTGCCCTGTCTGGCTGCTTGCCTCATCCTGGCTCCCTATGTCAGTGATCTGAGAAAGGTGACACTTGACACTCTGTGCTCTTCTCTCCCTGGCTCCTGTCACAGTGGGTGGTGCTTAAATCTGTTTCCATTCCTGTTCCTTCCCCTGGCTGTCCCTTGGACATCTTAAGGTCACCACATACAACATGGACCTCTCCTTTGTTTAAGCCAGCATCCCCTGTTGTGAACAGTTTCATTGGCATCCATGTCTTCCTGATATGCCGCCTTGGAAATGTTTATGAGCTTTGGTTCTTCCCCTTCCTTTCTGTAGTCCTATTCATTCTCTCGCTTGTTCCAGTCACTATAACTTCAGTCATCACTTAGTTCTTCTCTCTTCTCTTTCTCCTGCATGGGTTCTGAATCTGTTCTCTCTACTCTTTTTGTGACACCTGCTTCCATTTAGATTCTCTGCTCTGCACAGTGCTTGAGCCTCCCAAATGGTCTTTCTACATCATCTCCCTTCCTTTAATATTTTTTGCTTATCGTTTAGATTTCTCACCTTGGCCCAGGCATCTTTTTCTTGTCCTTCCCACTCATTGAGGAAACTTCCATGTTCTGTGCTCTTTGACCAGGCATTTCCAGTTCTACTATGGTTTACCTTGCAGATTTTCCAGGTGTGCGTGCTCACACTGACATACAACAGTATTTGATGCCAAGTGGCTTGTTACAGCAAAAGTGGGCAATAACCTCTCTGTCCATCAGCCGGGCACTACCTAATGAGTGAAGGTAGAGTCATATATAATGAATAGAATGTCCTGTGGCTATTAATAATAATGAGACACACATATTTGCTCATATGGCACAAACCTTAAGATATATAAATTGAAAAAAGGTAACAATCAGAACAGTGTATAAATTGATATGTTTCTATTTGTGTTTAAAAAAGGCAGATTGAATTTATATACACCCTTGAGTATTCATCAAATATTTGTGGAAGGTTACTTAACATTGTTTTGCATGGTATGCTTTTTAAAACTGTGTATACATATATTACATTTTTCCTAAACAAAACTTATTTAATACATTAATAAGGAGCCGGGCGTGATGGCACATGCTTGTAATCCCAGCAACTTGGGAGGTGGAGGCAAGAGGATCACAAGTTTGAGACCAGAGGCAGTCTGCATAATTTAGTGAGACCTTGTCTCAAAAAGTAAAAAAATGGGCTAGAGGTGCAGCTCAGTGGTCCAGCACTTGCAAAGCATGCCAGTGCGAGGCCCTGGGTTCAACCCCCAGTACCGCAAGAAAAAAAAAAGAAAAAAAGAAAAGTTAATAAGAAATAAAATCTTGCAGGTATTTCTTATGGACTATAGAAAAAACAGTCTGGATTTCTGAACCAGCCTTCTTTTAAAGCACCTTTGGATTTGGCATGCATGGGTGTTTCCAGCCTTATTTTCGTTCCTTCTCTTTGCATGGACTTGTTAGCCACCCTGAGCCTGATGAAGAAAGGCACAGACCTCTAACCACTGGTATGGTGTGATGTGTCACAGAACTGATAGAATAGGCATCAAACTTAGTGCTGGACTCGATCCTGGTGGATCCTAGTACACTGTATGTTGTCACTTTGGTTACTGGCTTGCAGATCCTTGTGGATGTTTCGTGGGGGAAGGGAGAGAGAGAGGGTGCCCAGGGTGGTAGTGGCAGGATCCTGTAAGGCAGCAGAGCAAGGGTCTGGGTAGCAGCCATACACCATCTGATATGGAGGCTTTGGAGATTTTAGCAACCATCAAGGTCATTCTGAGGTGTCCTCTCTGAATGTCATCCCAGATGTACTTCACGCTCCCCTTCCTGAGTGTGCCTCACATTGTCTTTTCCTAACTGGTTACTAGCTGGAGCTGCCTTTCCTAATCCCAGCTTTCCTAGATCTTTTCTACCCCTTAAGACTGGCTGGTGTATTCATCTTCATCTTTTCCTGTTCCTTGCTCCAACTACAGTAGTAACCCCTTATCCACATGGGATATGTTCCAAACCCTCCAGTGGATGGTTGAAGCTGGACTAGTACTAAATACTATGATTTATTGCCTTGCCTTTCTCTGTTTCTTTTCTTTTACTTTTTCTTTTCCTTTTCCTTCCTTCCTTCCTCTCTCCTTCCCTTCCTCCCTCTGTCCCTTCCCTCCTTCCTTCCTTTCTCTCACCATCCCTCCCTCTGTTCCCTCCATCCCTGCCCTCTTTCCTTTCTTTCTCTCTCCATCCCTCCCTCTGTTCCTCCCTCTATTCCTTCCCTCCTTCCTTTCTCTCTCCATCTCTCCCTATGTTCCTCCCTTCCTCACTTCCTGCCTTCCTCACTTCCTTCCTTTCTTCCTTCCTTCCTGCCATCCTATAGCTGGTGCATATTATATGCTGAATGACTGAACATATGTCATGACATAAACACTACAGAAGGTCCAATCAAGAAGAAAAATATGACTGTGGTGGGTGGGAGGGAGAATGTGAGGTAGAAATTTAATACAATACAGCAATCCACAAATTCCTTCCTTCCCTCCTCCTTCCCTCCCTTCCTTCCTTCTCAGGGCCTTGCCCATACTAGGCAAGTATTCTGCTACTGAGCTACATCCTCAGCTATCCTTTTCCATTTTGAGTAAGCGTTTATCACAAAATGTGGCTATAATTTTTGCAGTTTGAGGTGTGACAGCAAAACTATCACAAATTTCTTTTTCCTTCTTCACAATTTCACAGAGAGATTTGTTCTTACCACAGATCTTAGCAAACTCAGCATATTTTTTTCTTCTCTTATTAAGTCAAGAAGTTTCACCTTTTCACTTAAGGAAACAATTTACAGCTTTTGTTTGGCATGTCAGAGGAGCCAGCATCATTAGTCTTGTGATTTGGAGGCATTTTTAAGTACAATAAATACTTCAGTACCATAGCAGTCCATCTGATAATCAAGAGAGTTACTAAGTGATTAATAGGTTGGTAGGATATACAGCATGGATACAGTGGACAAAGGGATTAATCATGTCCCTGATAGGATGGAATGGGACATGAATCATCACATTACTCAGAATGAGTAGTGAGTTTGTACATGTGCCTCAGAACAGCATGTGATTGAAAACTTATGAGTTGTTTATTTGAAATTTTCTATTGAATATTATTAGAGTATTGTTGATCATAGGTAACTGAAACTGGAAAGTCAAACTTCAGATAAAGGAGGACTTCTGTAATCATACTCCACTTCCTGGAGCTAGAGCCTTTTATCTGTGTCAGAAGTTCCAAATTTATCTCTTTCTACATGGGCTTATTAATTTTTTTCTTCCTCTTATCTCTCTGCTGAAGACATTACTGATATGCTGATAAGACCAGAGTCATTCATCTTTGTATCACCTCTGCTACAGTGAAGAGATTCCCCAGGATCCTGGCAGTATTCAGTGTTTGATCTGGTCCCTCTAAGAGGGTAATATTTGGTCCATTGATCGTAGATTTTATCTCTCTGTGATACTTAAAATGATAACTGATGAATGATATAAAATGGTTAGAGAAGGATGAATTGCTGTTCCTTTGGCAGAGGAAGTAGGAGGCATTTTACAGGGAAATTTGTGGGCATGGTGATGGAAGGCAGGGCTCAGGGATGGATAGAGCCAATGAGTAGAAAAGCCCTCCAGTGAGCATTGGATACAAGTTCCCATCAATAGGAAATATGAGATTAGTATTCCTGTCCTCCACATCAACACAGGAAGCCAAACAATGAGCCAGAGATTGCAGTGTTTTCAATTTGCAATGTGGATGGATTTTGATAAGTGATTTTGCTTATGTGTTTCTCTAGCTTGCTTATTATTTTCCATGAGACTTTCTATGTTTTCTAGCCAAGCTCTTTGTCATTCCTCCTCCCCCTTCATCATCAATAACAATGGAATGTTAAGCATGTAAATCCACTCAGAGTCTTCTGGCTGGGATTCTTTAATATTTGGTCTTGCTTGGGTAAGTGTAAGTTTCTTGTACCTCTATTACCCTTTTCTATTAATTTAGCCACTATTCTAGAGTTAGGGATTTTAAGAACAGTGGCCTTATTGTATCTTTTATTGCAGACATCAGCTAACTATGGCCTATAGGCCAATTGCTGCTTGTTTCTGTAAACAAAGTTTTATTGGGACATATCCACACATTTGCTTATGTAATTGTGATGCAAGTAAGGAGTTGAGTAATTATAACAAATATTATATGGTCTCTAGGCCTAAAGTATTTTCTGCCTAAAATTTGTGGATTGCTGTATTGTATTAAATTTCTACCTCACATTCTCCCTCCCACCCACCACAGTCATATTTTTCTTCTTGTTTGGACCTTCTGTAGTGTTTATGTCATGACATATGTTCAGTCATTCAACATATAATATGCACCAGCTATAGGTATGTGAGGGCTGGGATTTAGCTCAGTTGGTAGAGTGCTGCTCTGCAGTTTCCAAAGTCCCAGGTTCAATTCCCAGCACCGCAAAAATGGGAGAAGGATGTGGCAATCCACTCCTGAGGCAATCCCAAAACAGTCAGCCATTGAAAACCCTATGAAGGACGCTATGAGTCAGACATGACTTGATGGCACCTAACAATAGCAACAGCAACATAGGTATGTGGCCCTACCCTTCTTGGTGCTTTGCTTACTTGGCTTTCAGTGCAGATAATCACTGAGTTACCACCCTTCACTGCTCTGGCCTGGATGGCAATGGAAGTGAAGCTGGGGTACTACTGTTAGAACCAGGCACGAAGTAAGTGCTTTATCTGCTTAACCTCCTGACAACTTACTTGTAAAGAATGGTCTTCCTCTCATGGTATTGTCTTATAACTGGCAGGTGCCAAGTCCTGGATATAACCAAGGTCTTTCTGACTCCAGAGAACAGTCTCTTACATCCTCTGCTGAGCTGCTGTCTCATCAAGACCCAGCCCCCGCCTCCAGGGCCCAGCAGACTTTTGTCCTTGAGGTATCTTACTTGGTCTTTCTCTGCTAACTTCTGCCTATGTTTGCTGTCCTTTGTCTTCCATTAGAGAGTCAGACATGCCCTCATATCTGCTTTATCTTACCTTCCTTCTTACATTGCGTCTTCAACCTAGGCATTCTTTAAGACTGTTCCTATCTGCCCCTCTCTCCTGTAGGGATCTTAGCTGTGATTAAACCTTGAACGACCAGTTTTCTACAGAGGATCCCAAGTCTATGGACTGCTTTTCTTTGTGAACTAAATCGTGGGCCTCATCTTTTGTGGAGGCTCTACCTTTTTGATTTCTTACTGGACTTCTATCAGGTATCCACCAAGATCTTGTTCTTTTCCCTAGGATCAGTTCTTCTCTTGACCTCAGGGATTCTGTTCATGGACTTTGTTCTTCCTGTCACTCAAAAGAGGATGCTCACGTGTCCTTTATCTTCCGCCCTCACTCCCATTGACTCATGTCTGTGCTACCTTGTGAGTTCTTTCCAGTGTGTCCCATGCCTGCCACTTCACCCAGGAAACCTTCACATGCCTTTTGCTTAGATGGGGATAATAGCATTTCTCTTCCTGTCTGTACTCTGGGCTGGGAATGACAGGCTGTCTTGTGATAATCTTCGTTAGACTTTGCCTCAGAAGCTTTCTGCTGCAGTCTGAATGTTTCCCTCTAAAATTCACTTGACACCTAATCCCCGTTGGGATGGTATTAAGATGTGGGACCTTTGTGAGTGATTGAAACATGAGGGGATACTCTCATGAATGAGACTGAGCCCTTATTAAAGAGGTTGAAGGGAACTCCCCTCCACTTCTGCCATGTGAGGATGCAGCAACAAAGTGCCATTTCTGAAGCAGAGAAGGCACCCTGACCAGACAGTGGGCATGCTGGTGCTTTGATCTTAGATTTCTCAGCTTTCAGAACTGTGAGAAATAAATTTGTATTATTTATGAGTTACCCTGTTAGTCATCTTTGTGTTACTATAATGAAACACCTGAGGCAAGTAAGTGTATAAGGAGAAAAGGTTTATTTTGGCTTATGTTTCTGGAGGTTATAGCCCAAGATTGGGTGGCCCCATTCTTTGGGCCTTTGGCAGGAGCATGTGATATAGCAAACTGTTTTTTTTTTGTTTGTTTGTTTGTTTTTTTGTGGTACTGGGGGTTGAACCCAGGGCCTCGCGCCTGCATGCTCTGCAAGTGCTAGACCACTGAGCTGCGCCCTCAGCCCATTTTTTTTACTTTATTTGAGACAGGGTCTTGCTAAATTATGCAGACTGCCTCGGGTCTCGAACTTGCAATCCTCCTGC
Organism: Pedetes capensis; assembly: GCA_007922755.1. Taxonomy (NCBI): domain Eukaryota; kingdom Metazoa; phylum Chordata; class Mammalia; order Rodentia; family Pedetidae; genus Pedetes; species Pedetes capensis. Next base: position 97,751 of record VMDO01002034.1, read on the forward strand.
CCCCGCCTCCCGAGCCGCTGGGATTACAGGCATGCGCCATCGTGCCCGGCTCCTAGCAACCTGTTTTTATTATGAGCCAGATAGCAGAGAAAGATAGAAAGAATAAGAAACTGGGTTCTCACAATCCCCTTTGAGGGCACAGCCTACCCTCAATGACCTGTGGACCTCCCATTAGGCCCCACATCCTAAAGGTTGATGGCACCTCCCAATAGCACTATTCTGGGGATCAAACCTTTCACACATGGGCTTTCAGGGATAGTACATATTCAAATGGGGCTGGAGTTTACCTCAGTTGGTAGAATGCTGCTCTGCACTTTCTGAGGTGTCATGTTTGATCCTCAGCAAAAATGGGAGAAGGATGTGGCAGTGTACTCCCGAAAACAGTCTCGAAACAGCCATTGAAAACCCATATGAGGGTCACTATGAGTCAGATGTGACTTATGGCATCTAACAACAATAACATATTCAAATCATAGCAATTACTCAGTTTCAGGTATTTTTTTCTAGCAGCAGGAATGGATTAAGATATACTCAGCACAGCCAACAAAAGCATGTCTTCCCATTCTTTTTCTAATCTATTTCATGCAGTTATAGTGAAATAATTATATTAATTTATATCATTTATCTGTTTCAAAATTCAATGATTCCTGACTGACCTACACATACAAAGCTTCCCTGCATATGGCCCTGGGTTTTCTTGCCAGCATCATGGCCTGCTCTGTCATCCAAGTTTCAGGCGATTAGACATATTAGTGGCACTAATAAGTGGTCTGTTACTTCCCACCTTCATGCTATTACATCTTTCTAGAACACATTTTCCATCTTGCAAAATCCATTTGCAATTTCTCTTTTCTCTGTGGTACCACGGATTTCCAGGGTAATGAGAATTTCCTCCCTTTGAGCTACCACATTACTTTGTTGGATCTTTTCTAATGGAACTTGGCCTTTACATGTGCTGTGGTGACTGGTGTACTTGTCTCACTTCTGTTTCATTGCACTTCCAGTGTAGCAAAGCAGGGACTCTTCTCTGCTTAACTGATGTTTCAGATGCCTAGGATATGCTTCGTGAATATTTGCTGAATTATTCTGAATGAGATTATAGGAGAAAAGTCCTATAGTTGGCTATGAAATTTAACAGCTTTCTCACTCCAGTGTTCCTAAAATACTATTGGTTAAGCCGAACTGTATTCTTCAAATATGCTTCAGTAGCATTTATTTTGGAGCATTTAGTCTTGTTAGTTTGGAGAGTTTGTCTTTGTTAAAAGCACCAGCGCCAAAACATTAACCTGGAGTGGACTACAGCACAAGTAGTCAAGTACTCAAAAGCTAATGCTGTGGTAGGTGGGGCGCTTATTTCTTTAGGATGTAGCAATGCAGTTTGGATCCCTCACCAATGGCAGGCACCAAACGGTTACCTTTTGCTTTGGTGCACTGGAAGCAAATGGAGAAAACAAGATCATTTACTCCTGAGCCTTCCCTGCTTCCATCCATCTCTCCATAGGTGCGCTTTGGAAAACTACCAGGTAATGAAAGAGAATGTGATTTAATTTATAGAGAACTGAGAATTGAGAATCAGCTCAGAATTGAGAATCACCACATTCTAAGAACTTGGTATGGAGTTGGGATCGAACTTAGTATGAAAGTTGGCAGTGCTAGTGGCTGAAGCTGTGGCTCAGTGGTAGGGCACTTGCTTAGCATGTGAGAGGCTCAGGGTTGGATCCCCAGCACTACCAAAAAAAAAAAAAAAAAAAAGTTTTGCAGTGATTGGCAAAAATGTAAAAACTGCTAAAACATTTTGGAAGAGTAAAAAGTGTTTATTAGTTAGAAATGTTAGATGATTTGGCATTCACACTGATCTCTAGGGCAGTGCCATTAACTGACATGAGGGACCTCTTGCTCCCTGAATCCCTGCAGTGTTTTCCTCTGGGGCTATGTGAGGTACAGAGGACCTGTAGCTCCAGGTTAAGAAAATTTACCTGGGGCAAGTAAGTCAATGGGAGGTTAGCTTATCCTGTGAGGGACCCAGGCTCTCCAGCTATTCTGTCCCTAGCCTTAGTAGAATGTAAATTTCATTTTCATGTTCATGGGATAATTGTTTTAACATAATATTTGACTGGAGGAAAGGTGGGAGATGGAGAGGGTGGGGAGAGAGTACCAAGGTCAGAGCACACTCAGCTGACAATTTATTGGCCAGCTCAGGGTCATATGGCCACTTCTAGTCACAGGGGGACTGGGAATGGGGCAGCCTTACCAGAGCATACTGCGGTACTGTCAGAATTGGAGTTCTGATGGTTAGGCATAGAGAGAATGGATCTTGGGAGGCAACAGAGTGTCTGCTGCTTGTTGCTTTTGCCTCTCACCCAACAGACATTCTCAGGGATTGTAAACTCATTCCTTTATTGGCTTAGGAAAAGTCGATCAGGAAATAGAAAATTGTCCCAGAAAAGTTGTTTCCGTGTTTCTTTTTCCTTTCCTTCGCTAAATTGCAATTACCGTCCTGGATTATGGTTTTCTTCTTGTTGCTGGAAGGACCTTAAAGTTGCCTTTTGGGCTGAGCGTGGTGGTGCATGCCTTTAATCCTAGCAACTTGGGAGGCAGAGTCAGGAGGATCATGAGTTTGAGGCCAGAGGGAGCCTGTGTAATTTAGGGAGAGCCTGGCTCCAAATAAAAAAATTAAAAAATGGGTGGGCAGTACAACCCACTGGTAGAGCATCTGCAAACTATGTGTGAGGCCCTGAGCTCAACTCCCAAGTATAACAACAACAACAACAACAACAACAACAACAACAACAACAATTGCCTTTTGGTATATGTAGCATCATTGTGCTACATACAGGTTGAACATCCGTAATCTGAAAATTTGAAATCTGAAATGCTCCAAAATCTGAAACTGTTCGAGCACTGACATCATGCTACAAAATTCCACACCATGAAATCTTGTCATGTGCAGAATTATTAAAAACATTGTACAAAATTACATTCAGGGTGTATATATGCAACATACATGAATTTCATGTTTAGACTTGGGTTCCATCCCCAGGATATCTCATTAAATATATATGCAAGTGATCCCAAGGGGCTGGGATTTAGCTCAGTGGGTAGAGCGCTGCGCTGTAGTCTCTGAGGTCCTGAGTTCAATTCCCAGCACCGCAAAAATGGGAGAAGTACCTGGCAATCCACTCCCAAGGCAATCCTGAAACAGTCAGCCATTGAAAACCCTATGAGGGTTGCTATGAGTCGGATACCAACTCGACGGCACCTAACAACAACAACAAGTGATCCCAAATCGGAAGGACTTCTGGTCCTAGACATTCTGGATAAGGGATACTCAACCAGTATTTGATTTCCCTGTCAGGACTGAGATGTTCACTTCCCACTCTGGAGCATGTTGTTTTTAGGTGCTGTTGAGTCAATGTCTGACTCATAGCAACCCTACGTACAACAGGTAAAACACTATTGTCAGTGCTTCTCTGCTATTCGTAAAGTTTTCAATGGCGGATTGATTTTTAGGAGTGGGTTGCTAGGTCCTTCTCCCAAGCCTACAGGACCTGGTGTTCCCAGGTAGTCTCTCATCCAAGTACTAACCAGGCCCGACCCTGCTTAGCTTCTGAGATCTGACAGGATCGGATGCCACAGTGCTATGGCTGCAGGTACTCTGGAGCATAAATCTAGCTAAAAGGCCCTTTAGTGCTGCTGCATTGAGAAAGGCTAAAGAACAGCTGTGTTTTTTTAATGTACAGCAAGGGACATAGCCTTTGTATACTTTCAGCATGGCTGAGTATATGGAGAGATGTTCTGTGAGGGAGAGATGCCCAGCCATCCAGATTTCCTGTGTGTCTAGAATTTTGTACTCCCTAGTAGACAGAGCGCGATTTAGCTCAGTTGGTAGAGCGCTGCGCTACAGTCTCTGAGGTCTTGAGTTCAATTCCCAGTACCGCAAAAATGGGAGAAGGGCCTGGCAATCCACTCCCAAGGCAATCCTGAAACAGTCGCCATTGAAAACCCTATGAGGGTCACTATGAGTCAGATACCAACTCGACAGCACCTAACAACAACAGTAAACAGAGCATGGTGGCAGTAATATGGAAACTGATAAGCCATGTTAACCACACAGGTGTTGGCTTTTGAGCTACATGCTTTACCTACGGTGCGTACATACCTGACCACACTCATGTAGACTTTATTGTTCATTATTGTTTGCTCTGAGCGCTAAAGGTTTACTAGCAATGCCACCGAAAATTAATGAGCTGTGCTTGTTAATCCTTTTCAACTGCTTGTGGAAGCCCAGACTCAATGCCCTGCTTGATATATCTCTTGTCTGCTGCAGTCCAAGCTCTGGTAAACCTCCTTGATGCCTTCTTTTTCCTTTTTATTAGAAAATCCTTCTCTAATGCATTGGAGAGGGTCTGGGCTGCCTATAACCCATGCTTTTCAGCTCTCCTTGGACTGGGTTGCTGATTTTCTTTTACAAGACAATTTTCTTCTCTCTCAAGTGTTTGGCGTTTAGCTGAGTGAGACTGTCAAAATGTTTTCCTTCCATCATTAGCATAGTCTGTCTTAGCCCAGGGTTGTGTGCGTTTGTGGTGGGTTTTTGTTTAATCTGCAGAGCCACTGATTAACAGCCAGAACTACCCCTCCTCTCACACATCTCCCCTATAGAGCACATAGAGAACTAAATCAGTTTCAAAAGAACCTTCTAGACATTGCACAGTGCTGAAGAGGACAGGCGGCCTGCTTCACAGGCTAGGGGTGGTGCCTGCAGGCAGATCGTTGCCATGGCGACAGGGGAAAGAAAACTAAACCTGGCCAGGGGGTGGGGCCAGGCAGAGGACCTGGCTGTCAGGCCTGGTGCAGTCTGTTGGAATCTTCTTATTTCTTACCACACTTGGGGGATTGGCATTTTCTCTCCAAGAGCATAGTGTGAGGTTTTGTTGGCTGTACCCAGATTAGGGCTGCTTGCTCCTCTTTCTTTCCCATGCCAGAGCCAGGGGTTCTCCCTCCCTCCTGCTTCTCTTACTCTGTAGCGTTCCCTTGCAGATGAGGGGCCTGCTAGAAGACACATGAGACACATGAGACACTCAGACACATGAAGATATCACTGATTTGAAGAGGCTGGAAATAAAAGGAGTATTATTTAGAGGTTTTTTTTTTTTTTTTGAAATGAGCTATAACTTTGAAAAGGATTGGTTGTGTAGCAGTGACATTGGTACTGATGATTCCTCCTGCTTCTTAGGGCCTACCACATCCTAGAAATATATCATGGGCTGTCTCATTTAATCCTCATAGTAATCTCCATTGATAAATAATTATTGCCATTTTACATATGAGATACACGAGGATCAAAGAGATTCGGTAGCTTGCCTAAGATCACAGAGCTTCTAAGAGACAGGAGTTAAACCCAGAGTATTACTCAGTCAAGCACTATGAACAGTCCTAATATGTAATAGGTATGCTGCAAGTATGTTGTATGAATGAATGCAGATGCTACTGGTGAGGTCCTCAATAAATACTGAATTGATATATAGTTCAGCATGTTTTCTAATTAGAAAAGCAAGTGTTTATATGTAGTTATTCCCTTTAGTTATACATCTATCTGCTAATGCTTGGTCAACACCAGTCAGTTTGTCTATCACATTGTTTCTTCACAAACAGCCAGTGGAAACTTTGAGCCAGCCCCCCTTGGAATCACAAATTCTGAACTAGTGCTTTATTTATTAATGAGGCTGTAATCCTGAGTGAGCCTGCAGCCCTACCACTGTGGCATCTGATCCCATCAGATCTTGGAAGCTAAGCAGGGTAGGGCCTGGTTAATATTTGGGTGGGAGACTGCCTGGGAACACCAGACTGGAGGCTTGGGAAAAGGACCCAGCAACCGACTCCCAAAAAACAATCAGCCATTGAAAACCCTATGAATAGCAGAGAAGCACGACAATAGTGTTTCATCTGTTGTACATAGAGTCACTATGAGTCCGACACTGACTCGATGGCACCTAACAACAACAGTCCTGGGTGAAATCCATGCATGCAACTCCAATTAATAATACTAATAGAATCCTACCAGAGAACTTAATAGAGTAATATAGAAGTTTATTTAGAAAAGTAAATATGCAAAAGTAACCTGTAGTTTGGACTGGTGAAGGACTGTTGTTGCTGTTGTTGTTAGGTGCCGTTGAGTCACATCTGACTCATAGTGACCCTCATAGGATTTTCAATGGCTGATTATTTCAGGATTGCCACATCCTTCTCCCATGGTGAAGGACTAGTATAATCAGAATTACAGGGATGTTAAAATTGAAGATGTTAAAACAGAATAGTACAAGGGCTGATCAGTGAGAGAAAATAGAAAGACCTCAAACAGCTCCCAATGTAGCAGTAAAAACTGAGCATATAAGGCAGATCTAGTAATCTGTAAGAATTTATTGTATCATTAATATCTGCTTGTTATATAAGAAATGCATGTGCAAGTTCAAAATAAAAGTCACATCTTTTCATAATTTCACTCCCAAGAAGACACCGTTCCAATATATTTTTGAGTTATGTTACAAATATACTACATATTTTCTTACTTGGGGAGAGAGGCAGCATAGTGTATTGGTTGAAAATGCTGGCTCCAATGTAAGACAGCCTGATTTCAGATTCTGGCTGTGCCCTTGGTTGTGTTATTTATCCTAAGTATTTACAGGTTTGCTATAAAGATCAAATCAGATAATACATGTAAAACAGTTAGATATGGTCTGGCATATCATGAATGTTCAATAAGAGTTAGCTTTTAAAAATTAAAGGTCATCCTAATCATGTTCTGCAAACTAATTGATCATTTAACAATATGTTGTAGTCATCTATTATGAATACCTATTTATACCCATATATGTATGTCATTCCTTTTAGTGGCCATACACTATTCCATGATAGCAGTTTAACAGAGTTCCTCATCAATAGTGTGTTGGAGGTCTCCAAGGCCACCTTGAGGATTTGCTGGAAGGACTCATGAGACTCCTAAAGCTGTTATACTCATAGTAATGGCTTATTTCAGGGAAAGGGCACAGATTAAAGTGAGTGAAGGGGGGAGGAACATGGGGTGTGAAGTCAGGAGAAGCCAGGTGCTGGCTTCCACATGTGGTCCCTGTGGAGTCCGGTGGATATACCTGGTTCTCCCAGCATTGTTGTGTGACAACACAGGCAAAGTGTGGCCAAACAGGTAAGCTCGCCTGAGCCTTGGTGGTTAGGGTTTTTATCAGAGGTCAGTCATGGAAGCACACAGTGCCTCTTGCCTGGCTTCTGCTAATCACAGTGCAACCCTTCAGAGCAAAAGCAGGTGTCAGCAATATACAATCAGCCCTCCGTATCCTCAGGCCCCACATCCAAGGATCCAACCAACTACAGATTGAATATTAGAAAAAGGTCTAGAAAATTCCGAAGGGCAAGGCTTGAATTTGCTATGTGCTGAGCACTATACTGAATCCCCACGAATTAAGTGATGTGCAGACAAACCCTGCTGTGGCCTCCAGCCTTTTGTGTCCTCTGCCTGCCTCTGCACTCACCGTTTGAACACTGCTGCATGTGCTGTTCAGGTACTGTGTAGTTAGACTATAGTGTACTGATGTACTACACATGTATAGACTTTTTTTCTTGTCATTATTTCCCAATCAATGCAGTGTAACAACTATTATGTGGCATTTATGTTGTATTAGCCTGCAGCTGTAGCCTGGTGGTGTCCGATCCTGTCAGATCTTGGAAGCTAAGCAGGGTTGGGCCTGGTTAGTACTTGGATGGGAGACTGCCTGGGAATACCAGATCCTGTAGGCTTGGGGGAAGGACCCAGCAACCCATTCCCAAAAATCAATCCGCCATTGAAAACCCTATGAATAGCAGAGAGGCACTGACAATAGTATTTCACCTGTTGTATGTAGGGTTGCTATGAGTCGGATACTGACTCAGGGCACCTAATAACAACAACAACAACAACAATGTTGTATTAGGCATTATAAGTAACCTAGAGATCAATTAAGGTATATGGGAAGATTGCATAGGTTATACACAAATACACAATTTTGAATAAAGGATTTGAGCACTCTGAGATTTTCGTACCCTAGGTTCTGGGGGTCCTACAACTAACTCCCTGCAGTTACTATACCATTGTTAGTATAAACTGATAGAACTAGTACTACATGGCCCAAGTCCTCAGGCATAGAAACCACTCTCATCAGGTAGAATATTCTAAGGACTCAGAGTTGATCTCTCAGAGCTCTTGAAGGCGGGTCTGTTCTGCAAAGTGTTAATAACCTAGGTCTGCTGAGGTAACCTTACCCTACCCGGATAAACATTTAGGAATTTTCTAGTATTTCATTGTTGTGAACAACAAAATTTAATTTGTAATTCATTACAATTAGAAAGATTATACTTTTTTTTTTATACATGCTGGCTGTTTATATTTCTTCTTTGAGTTTCAAATGAGTTTCAATGGGAGGATTTGATCAGTAGTGTTGAGGAAGTTGGTTAAATTTCTTTGGAAAAGTAAGTTTACATTTCTCCCAATGTATACAGAATTACATTTCCTAGGAGTGGACTTCCATAATGTCAGATAGTGATTAAGAAACTGGGTCTGGGTGAAATATTTCTATGTGTTCACTGGTAAGGACAGAGTCGTCATACTCACCACTTGTCTTCCTTGGTCTTAAATGATTTTCTCTTTCTTGTAAGAAAAGGGTAGCATGGAGTAGTACAAAGACCACTCAGCATGGAGTTGTTGTTGTTGTTAGGTGCTGTTGAGCCGGGTCCAACTCATATTGATCCTATATGTACAACAGAATGAAACACTCCCCAGCACTGCCATGTCCAGTACTATGTCAGTGCTTCTCTGTCATTCATAGGGTTTTTGATGGCTGATTGTCTTGGGAGTGGGCTGCACAGTATTCCCAAGTGGTTTCCCATCCCAGGACTAACCAGGTCCGAGCCTGCTTAATTTCTGAGGTCAGCTGAGATGGGATACCAGGGTGGTATGGCTGTTGGGAAGCTCACATTCTTGCTGTCAGGCAGTTGCTAACAGAACCTTGCAAAACTTGCTTCACTTTTCTGGGCTCCATATCCCTTTTAATCAGATAAGTGAGTCTGGACATTGAACTTCTGGTCCTTTCCATGTCTAACATTCTAGAATTCTGGTTTTTTTTCTAAGTGACAGATTTCAAATCTTTTATTTATCCAGTCATCAAATTGAACACAGCTTCTGTACTATTGCTTAAACAAAACTGGAACTGTTGTTGAATTCATAGCCAATGCATTTACAGCAATCTGTGTACTGAGCATAATAGATTGACATCTAATTCAAGATTACAACATCTGTCACATTGTAATGTGTTCAGGCTTCTGAAGGTAAAGGGACACTGGATCCAGAAGCTATGGAGCCAGCAGTTGATTCTCGTATTCCTGATTAACCTACTCGTAAACTTTAACACAAGACCTTGATTGCACCAACAGGTCCAAACTAGGAGCAGGAGTAAAGTAGAACTTTCAGCACGACCTGAAACGAACAGGCTGGGATTTAACAGGTGCCTCGTTTTGAGATTACTCTACCTTAATGTAACACCGTCTGGCAGTTGCTAAATTTGTGTTCCCATTTTAAATTGACCAATTTTAGGATGTTATACTTTTGAGCAGTTGAATTGGGAGAATGAAGATACCATAATTAACCTGTCCAGGATCAAAAGAAGCCTAGAAAAGAAGCAGTAATCTACCTCTGCCGATAACCCTGTTTGACACAACTCAGCAAAACACCACAGTTACTTTTTATTGGTCAACTCCATGTAGCTGACTAGGTCAGTTTTTTTCTGAACAAAAGCAGGTTTTTATATGTAAACAGTGACAAAAGAAAGGCTTATTAACACGATGTAAATGTGAATGGAACTTGGAAATATCCATTTTTATAAACCACATAAATTTTTTGTTGTTAATCAGGAAATCCATATTTATTTTGTAATTAAATGTCAAGCCTATGGATTTTTTTATTATTAAATTTGGTAGTTCATACAGGTTTACAGTAAATAAAAGGATATCATCTCGGAAAAAAAAATTGAACACAGCTTCCTATTGGCTTTTGCCATATGTATCAATTCCACATAACTGATCAAGAAGCAAACATTTTTCCATTGCTCTAATCATTCAAAGAGCTATTACTATGAATGTAAAACAAGTTCAGGGTAGATTTTGCTTTCCTGATATTTGCCAGGCTCTGGAAGTTCAGAGCAAAAGAGATCAGTTTAACATGGCTGAATTTCTTCTTTTCAATTGTATCCCAAATGGACTAAAAATAATTCCTAAGTTATGTTCCCATTTATTTTTGTCCCACCAACTTTCTAAACCTGCATCTGATTTATTACTTTACTTTAGACACAACCCAAAGCATGACTAGGAATTTTTAGTAAATTCCTGATGGATCCTATTGGGCTTTATAATTCTACTTGGAGACACAGAATTAATGGGAAATAATTTCAGAAGGCTTTTAATGTGTAGTTCTAATTTTAATGAAATATCCTTAAAATTTTGTTTTATTTGTGCATATTATCAGCATTTAAAATTTTTAAATTATTTTGATGGACCTGCCATACCAATTTGATAATTCAATCAGCCTGGAACTTCACAGAAATCTTCTAGATCTAATCAATATATTAAATCAATCAGCTGCCTCAATTAGGATGTTAATGCCCTTCTCTGCTATGGAGTTGTAACTGCAATTCTACAGAGAAACATAACTTACTACTCCTGTGAGGTAAGTATTAAAAAAAAAAATTCATCTGCTTTGCAGCAAAATTTCTTTCTAAAGAGAATGTTCCAAGACACACCATTTTAATGGACAAATGATACTGTCCAACACAATGCGAAACTAACAAAGACAAAGGAGAGCGGTAAAACATTCTTGTTTTTCCTATAAAGAAGAAACACTATCTTTCCAATAAATAGTTTTCCAAAGGACAACAGCCTGCATTTATTGGCTTATTTAAATGCTGAGAATATTCCACTTCAAGTTAAGATTATCTAGACAGAAAAAAAAGCAATAAAATTACTGTTTAGATTCAGCCTTTTTTTTTTTTTTGATGTTTTAACTTGATCAAAATGTTTTCTAGGTTTCATCATTCCGCTTTATTAGTTAAATAAACATTAAGTGCTTCCATATGACAGTGACTTCATTTTTGTGAACAAACAAACTGGCCTGAACACATACCAAGAGAGATTATATAACTAAATCTGTGAATGTTGGGTGAAAAAATATAATTAAACTCAAGCCAAGAAGAGTAGAAGCCTATAATAAAAAACACCATAAACAGTTCAGGTCAAATAAAACAGATAACAAATGCTGGTGTGGTAGCGGAGAAAAGGGAACTCTCCTACATTGCTGGTGGAGTTGTAAATTGGTTCAGCCACTTTGGAAATCAATATGGAGGTACCTCAGAAAACTAAAAGTAGATCTACCATATGACCCAGTTATACCACTACTGGGAATATACACAAGGGGAGATGGGTCATCATACCACAGAGATACCTACATCTCCATGTTCAGTGCAGCACTTTTCATAATAGCAAGGATATGGAATCAGCCAAAGTGCCCATCAACAGAAGAATGGATAAAAAAAATATGGTACATATACACAATGGAATACTACTCAGCAATTTAAAAAAATGAAATAATGTCATTTGCAGCAAAATGGATGGAATTGGAGAAAATTATCTTAAGTGAATGAACACAAGCCCCAAAAAAGAAATATCATATATTCTCATTCATATGTGGGAGCTGAACCAAACTTAAAAGAAGGAAAAAATCCTATACATAAATTGGAATGTAATAAAAAGCTCATGTAAATTTAGCAAAGAAGGGACAATTTGAGGAGTGGAATGAAGGAGGGAGAGATCTAGCAAAAGGAAGCTATGATGGGGGGGGGAAGAGGGCCATCGAGGAGGAAGGAAGAGGGGAGAGGTCAACCTCAATGTAAACAGCTCAATTTTATTAGTATGGGAAATAATAACAATAATTCCAAAGGATGGCAATAATGCATACAGACTAGATCACTCATGTAATACTGCTGAGAATGTAAAAAGATAGATCACTATAGAAAAAAGTTTAGATTTAAATCAAAATCGGGATGCATGTATATAGATAAATATTCACACAAAAAGACATATAAGTAGAAAGGAGATCATTGGTGGGGGTAGATGGGGCAACAAGGTCATGAAAGGGTTATGTGAGGGAGAGTGGGGGAGGTTATGTGAGCAGTGTACAATGAAATGCAAAGATGGAAATGCCACAGTGGAATACATGTCAGAATAATTGCCATTAAGTTGTATATTAAAATTTCCAATAAAAAAGATAATAAGCTTCTAAACATGGAAAGAAACTGAGTTGTTTGTCTCTGCAGTATACTCCTGCTTTTCTATTTTTAAATGTTTAAGAGGATTTAGAAATTAACTACATTCTAGAATTCTTAAGTAAATCTAGTCCTCCGATGTGGATGCTGCTTGGCAGACTGTACATGAAAGTTGGAGGCGAATTTAAGTATGAAATTAGGCATGTAGGCTTAGCTGAGTGGCTACCATCAGAATTTATTTGTGGTCTACATTGTTATGTATGAAACACATACACATTCAAAGCCGTGTTGATGAGAAAATGTAGTTGTTACCCTTTTCCCTCCCTTACTTTTGTTCTCTGCACTCCCATCAGGAATCTTCAGAAGAGAGAGATTAATAAAGCATGGAAGTGAAGAATTGGTTCTGCCCACTGAAAACCCTTAGGAAATTGATGGTGCTTGGAGTAGTGGTTAGACAGTACTTCTTCCTTATTTGTGTGTTTTTGACACCTCTGCTTTTGCCCTCTTTTCTCTTCCTACCTCCTCCTTACGGGAAGAAGTGGAGATATTATTTGATACTAGGAACGTGAGTTCAACTAAAATCCCCCAAGGGCTGACCCCATGCTGCTGTGCAACAGCATGGCATTCAGCAAGCAGTCTGGGAGTTTCTCAGGATTTGAGAAAAGAACTTGATTTAATATAATGGAAACCACATACACCCTAATTTAAATGGTCCTATCCGGGCTGGGTTTGTAGTTTTCTTCTGATAATACTTTGTATTGGGAAGTTAAGTGGGTGGGATTAAGAGAAACCAGCTTCATTTGGCCCAGGACAGAATGTTCAGACCATGTTCCCATAATGTCTTTTGCACACTGATGCCAAATGTTTCAGTACCACTCGATTTCACCACAGTATGTTGGTGATACAGAGACAGCCTTTGCTGTAATTTAGCAAATTAGTGTTTCATTACACCAATTAGCATCCTCTCTGCATGGAAATGAAGTCATTGATCAGCTACTGTGGAGGCAATATAGGGATGAGAAATATTTACTGTATCCAACTGAACTATGATTTTTATTGCTATATAATTTATTTAATTTATATTTGCAGTGGTAGGGGGCTGAACCCAGGGCCTCATGCTTACCTTGCAAGTGCTTTTACCACTGAGCTGCATTCCCCACCTCTTTTAAATTTTTTCTTGTGAGACGGGGTCTCACTAAGTTATGCAGGCTGCCTCTGGCATTGATCTCACAATCCTCCTGCCTTGGCCTCTTGAGTTGCTGGGATTATAGGTGTGTGCCACCGCACCCTGCAAGACATAAGTTACATATCATGAAATGTATCAGTTGTAAAATTTATGTATTTGTACCTCCATCACAATGATCCAATTGTAAAACATTTTATCACCCCCAAAAGTTCCTTGATGGCCACTCTGCTTTCAACCCCAAGTAACCATGGATCTGCATTCTGTTTGTATAGATTTATTTTCCTTGAAATATCATATAAGTGGAATCATCCAGTATGTAGTCTTTTGTGGCTTTTGTCTTTCAATCAGCATGATGTTTTGGAGTTTTATCCATTTTATCCAAGTACCAGTAGTCTGTTCTTTTTAATTGTTCAGTAGTATTCCACCGTACAGATATACGACTTCTGGTTTATATGTTCAGTTATTGGACATTGAGTTGCTTGTAGTTTGGGGCTGTTATGAATAATGCTGCTATAAATATTTGCACACAAGATTTTGTATGGATGTATATTTTCATTTTTCTTGGTTATATATGGTAGTACTTTGGCACTTGAACTGCTCTGTGCTTGAACACTTCAGTCCTCAACCAATATTTCTGAGAAAATTCCGGTTTGATGCTCAACCACTTGCTTGACACTCGACCACCATGCTAAAACCTTTATAAGATGTCGTACTTACCACTGACACTTCTCGGTGAAACAAAGGGGGAAGCGTCACATTGCATGTTGTTGTCAAGTAGTAAAGCCCTATTCTGGTTCTATGTTCACGATCTTGTAGAGTTTTTTTTTAAGCGTATATATTTATAATTATCATGGTACCCAAGAAACTTAGTAGCACTAAAAGTGAAGGAAAAAGGGAAACAGAACAATTGAATTAAAAAAAGAACTTATTGCTAAGTATGTGAGTGGCATGTGTGTGTCTGAATTAGCTGTTCAGTGTGGTGCTGGAACCAATGAATACATTTACATTATTTTGTATGTGAAAAAGTGCTTGGCTCTCAAACTGATGGTCATTCAACTGGACTTCCAGAGTGGATTGTGGCCAAGTGCCAAGGTACCACTGTACTTAAGAGTGGCTTTGCTGGGGCAAATGGTAAGTCAACAACCTTTCAGTTTCAAGAAACTGTCAAATGAACACCAAAAAAAAAAAAAAAAAAAAAAAAAAAAAAAAAAAAAAAAAAAAAAAAAAAAAAAAAAAAAAAAAAAAAAAAAAAAAAAAAAAAAAAAAAGAAAGAAAAGAAAAGAAAGAAAGAGAGAAAGAAAGAAACTATAAAAGTGTTTTCTGAAATGGCTGTACAGTATTGCATTCCCATGGGTGGTGCATGATGGTTCCAGTTTTCCATACCCATATACCAACATTTGGTATTGTGTATCTGTTGATTATAGCTATTCTTTTGGGTATGTAGTAGTCATTTTAATTCATATTTCTATGATGGCTAATGTTCTTGAGCATCTTTTCATGTGTTTATTAACCATGTGTGTATCTTCTTTTATGAAGTGTCTGTTCAAATCCATTGTCTATTTTTAAATGAAATTCTTTGACTTGTTTTATTGAATGGTGGTGGTGTCATTAGATGCCATTGAGTTGGGTCTGACTCATAGTGACCCTATGTATAGCAGAATGAAACACTCCCTGAAACACTCTCCTACACTGTGCCAAGCCTGGCACTAAGTCAATGCTTCTCTGCCATTTATAGGGTTTTTGATGGCTGATTGTTTTCAAGATTGTTTTGAGAGTGGACTACCAGGTCCTTCTCCCGTTCTTTATGGTACTGGGGATCCAACCCACGGCCTCAGAGAGTGCAGAGCAGCACTCTACCAGCTGAGCTAAACCCCAACGCCATAGGAGATATATATATATTTTTTGAATGTGAGTATTTTATCAGAAATATGATTTGCAAATATTTTCTCCCATTATGAACCTTTTCATATTTTTAGTGGTGTCTTTTGAAGCACAGAATGTTTTGTTCAGACAATATATCATTTACCTACTTTTTCTTTTAAAGATGGTGTTTCTGGTATTGTATTTAGAAAATTTTGGCCCTTCATTCAAAGCCATGAAGATTTTTTCTTATGTTTTTCTCCACACATTTTATAGTTCTCGTTCTTACATTTAGGTCTGTTATCCATTTTGATTAATTCTTGTATATGTAAGAGTCTAAGTTCATTTTTTTCCCTTTGCTTAAGAGTGTAAGTTCATTTTTCTCCCTTTGCTTATGGAAAAGCACCATGCAATTGTCCCAGCAACATTTGTTGAAATGACCAAATTCCTCCATATTGAATTACACTGGCAATTTCATTAAAAATTGTTGCTGTTGTTGTTGTTAGGTGACGTACTCATAGAGACCCTCATAGGGTTTCCAATGGCTGATTGTTTCTGCACCATAAATGTAAAGGTCCTCTTCCACACTCAATTTTGTTTCATTTATTAATATTTCTGTCATTTTATGGCAAAGCTATACTGTTTTGATTACTATAGTTTTATAGCATTGAAATCAGGTAGTATAGATCCTCCTACCTTGTTCTTCTTTTTAATAATTATTTTTGCTCTTTTAGGTCCTTTGTATTTTCATATAAATTCTAGAATCAACTTGTCAGGGTCTACAGAAACCAAAACCAAACCCAAAACCAAACCAGAACAAACCAAAACCAACAAAACATACTAGGATTTGATAGTGTATCTATTGAATCTGCACTTCAATTTGGGGATAATTACCATGTTATTGGATATGAACATGGAATTTTCTTTTATTTAAATCTTTACTTTTAGTAATGTTTATAGTTTCTAGTATACAAATGCTGTACTTCTTTTGTTAATTTTTTTCCAGGGTTTTATTCATTTTGAAGCTATGGTGAATGGGATCACTTTCTTAATTTCATTTTTAAATTATTCATTGTTAGTATTGGAAATATAGTTAATATTTGAGTATTGATCTTGTGTCCTGCAACCTTACTAATTTTTAAAAATTTAGTATTTTACTTCAAATTCATTAGGATCACACTATCTATAAATACAGTTTTATCCCCTTTTCAATCTTGGTGCCTTTAATTGCTTTTTTCTTGTTTTATTCTATTGGATAGAAGCTCCAGTGCAGTGTTGAATAGGTATGGTAGCAACATTTATTCTTGCCTACTTTCTACTCTTAAGGGGAAAAGTCTTTTACTTTTATGTATTATTTGGCTGTGGGTTTCTCATAGATTGTCTTTATAATGTTGAGGAAGGTTCTTTGTATTCCTATTTTGTTGAGAGTTTTTTCATGAGTGTATATTGTTAAGTGTCCTTTCTGCATGTATTGATATGAAAATATAATTTTTGTTCTCATCCTAATATTGCAATGGTGTATTACATTGAATTTTGAATGTTAAACCAACTCTTGCATTTCTGCACTAAATATAACTGATATCATGTATAATAGTTCTTATATGTTGCTGGATTTGATTTGTTATTATTTCTTTAGGGAATATTCAGTCTATATTCATTAAGAACATTGGTTTGGACTTTTCCTTTGATGTCAGTCTGGCTATCTGGTATCGTAATACTGATCTGACAAAATGAGCTGAGAAATGTTCCTTTCCCTTTAATTTCTAGAAGAGATTGTCTACAACTGGTATAATTTCTTTTTTTTATTAGAAATTTTTAATGTACATCATAATGCGATTCATTTTGACATGCTTTTCATTGTGACAATTTTCATATATGCAATTTGATAAGCATTATTCATATAGGTTACCCCTTACCCTCCTCTGTTTCCCCCCTCCCCCCTTCCCTTCTAAGTTTCCCATCCAAGTCTTCTCTGTCTTTTACTATATAGTATTTTTCTATATGTCCTTGGGTTCCATTTCTGTTTAAGATAGCAACTTTTCCTGTAGTGGTCTTTGTTTCTATCTTGTTAGAACAATTACATGCCATTTCTAGTCCATTTATATTGACCTCATTCTTATCTTCCCTCCCCCCCTTTTAATGTGATCTGACCTTTGAGTAGGATTCTTGTAATTTTGAGTCAGCTCTCTCATATGAGTA